>JBCEWE010000470.1:35000-337500 GCA_039877035.1 Silurus lanzhouensis | reverse complement strand
ATGTACTGTATTGTGGATTAAAATGGTGACCGATTTCAGTCAGCTGAAGTCTTAATATTTACTACATTGTTCCAAAAGCTACAACCAGGAAAGTGGAGTTTTATAGGGGTTTTGATCGTTTGCTTAGTATTGTTTTATTTTCTCAAGTTAGAACATAAAATTTGATTCAAAATCTGCTCCCAGAATAGAGTCAGGCTGCAAAAACCTCTCAGGCTCGAATAAAGATTGAGTATGAGACATGTTTGTGTTTGGGTGAAGTGAGATTGGCAGAGCAAAGGAACTCTTTGAAAGATCAGAGAGTGAGAGAGAAAAGCACAAGGGAATGAAAAAGAGAAAGAGCCAGAAAGTAAAAAAAAAAAAAAAGTGTGTGGTGATTTTATGTTCTCTCCCAGGATGCAGTGTAACAGTCCAGAAAATTGTAACATGGGAAAATTTATCATTCGTAATGGCTGTACTTAGTCTCTGGAGAGAGAGTGTGTGTGTGTGTGTGTGTGTGTGTGTGTGTGTGTGTGTGTGTGTGTGTGTACACAAACAGCTGAGACTTTCCTTATCCAATCGGACAGACTTACTCACTCTGGGGATGTAATGATTAGTGTGGGGCAACATGACAATACTACACCGATATTGTGATACTTTATTGCAACACACTTTTCTGAGATCTAACATCATTTACAAAAACATTTTAATCTCATTACTTGGCGATTTGAATGATATTTGGAAACTAATATAGATAATTTCGAAGAATTTTGTTAAGAATATCGTCAGGTATTGGGACATCATTCACCATATGAACAAAAGTTTGTGGACACCTGACACCTACATTTTGAACATCCAATTCCACTCTTCTGGAAGTATGTGGACCCTAGATTTTGGAGTGTGCTTGTGGGGATTTGTGTGTGTGAGATGAGGAGGCCTGGTGTGCAGTCAGCAATCCAATTCATTCCAAAAGTGTTTAATAGGGTTGAGGGTCAAAAGCTCTATAGCAGGAGATCTTCCACTTCCACCCAAGTAAAGCATATCCTCATGGAGCTGGCTTTGTGCACAGGGACATTGTCATGATTAAACATTTTTAGGTCTCCTAGTTCAAGTGAAGGGAAAAAGTCATGCTACTTAATCCAAATGATGTCCTATACAATTGTGTGCCTCCAATTTTGTGGGAACAGTTTGGGAAAGAAGGACATATGGCTGTAAAGGTCAGGTGTCCCAATACTTTGTCAGGGTTCCCCTATTGCTGACAAAACAGTTCTTACCCATAGAGCAATAACAGCATTAACTTCTTTAGCAGTTTGAGCTACAGGAGCTCGTCTGTTGGATCGGACCACATGGACCAGCCATCGCTCCCCACGTGCTTCAATGAACCTCGGCCGCTTACGACCCTGTCACCGGTTCACCACTGTTTCCTTCCTTGGAGCACTTTAAATAGATACTAAAAACTAGAGACCAGGAACAGCCCACAAGAGCTGCAGTTTTAGAGACACTCGGACTTAGTCGTCACAAATAGTCACAATTTAGCCCTTGTTCAAACTCGCTCGAATGCTTACGCTCGCTCTCCATTTTTCATGCTTTAAAATGAGGACAAAATGTTAATTTGCTGAATAATATATTCCACCCACTAACAGGTACCATAATGGAGAGATCAGTGTTATTTTCTTCACTCATAATGTTATAATCAGTGCGTGTTTGTATATATATACACATACACACACACACACACACACACATATTTCCTGCTAAAACAGGAAGTCGGAATCACACTGGGTTGAAGTGCTGGACTGACTTACAGCGAGCACCGCTGCACAGCTACAAGCTGAAATATTGAGCTGACATTCAGTAAAAGCTTTGCTGTGTGTGTTTTTTATTTCTGCACATCATTCCTCTATATTACATCTGCCAAACGCGATCATGTGTGTCGACGCTGACAGGAGGAAGAAGTCGAACTGCGACGGAAAACGATACCTGACACCATCATATTTAATACGCTTTTCTCCCTCTCTCTCTCTCTCTCTTCGTGATTAAGTGAATTTCCACTGATTGGACCTCGTTTATCAAACCTGGAACGGATATATTTATTCGCGAAACGTTCACGAGAGCATTTTTATGCATGAAATAAATTGTGTCCCAATCGGTGGAGGATGGGTCCCTGCAATTTTATTTACGGATTGATGAAGTTAAATCGTGTGTTTGATTTTAGTGCCAAAACACAAAATTTGGTGATAATGTTGAGAAATGCAGTCAAATGTGAAATATGCTGGATTTTGGTAATACATTTTGAAAATGTGTTGAAAATGTAGTGGAGATGTGAGGAAATATGGTAAAATGTGAATCTGTTGTAATGATGTGGTGAAATTCAATTTAATTCAATTGTATTTATTTTCTATAGTGTTTTTTAGCAATAGATTAAGAATTATAGAACGAAATTCACTTATATTTGAATTTTTCCTGATGAGCAGACTGGGGCGAATGTGGTAAGGAAAAACTCCCTTTCGATGGTATGAGGAAGAAACCTTGAGAGGAACCAGACTCAAAAGGGGAACTCGTTCTCATCTGGGTAACACCAAGTGTGTGATTATAAATCATGAAAAACCTTACAAACACCGGGAGAGTGAGAAATATCACAAGCACCGAGTGTGTAATAATAAGAAATGTCCTTTCTACAGTCTTCTACAGTCCGTTGGAGTTGTGGAACCAGGTGCTCTTGAGCAACTCATAAATTAGCTCAGACGCTGAGATCATTATAGATTCAACACCAACTCCTCAATGCGAGACCCTTTAAATGTTGAATGATGGAGAAACAGCATATGTAGAATGTTTATCCTCAAAGTCCAATATCTGAAATCTTCATAAAGTGGAATCCAACTGGAGTTGATACATCTCGAGATGGCTCGGGATCCTTCAAAATGGAGATGCCGACCCTTATTTGTTGAAATAGTGGTGAAATGTTGTAACAATATGGTGAACTTTGATGAAAATGTAGTTAAAGACTGAATGGAGGTTGGAGTAAAAGCTCTTTTGTGGCCTGCTATAGAGCTCTGACCTTAAACTTATTGAACACCTTTGAGACGAATGTGAATTCTGACTACAATCCAGACCTATTAATCTCACCTACACCCGTATCTGACTTTACTAAAATCCTTCTGACAAACCTACAAAAAATCTAGTGGAACATCTTCCCAGAAGAATGGAGGTTTCAAGAGCAAATGGGAACTAAATTGAAAACCCCTATATTATATATATATATATATATATATATATATATATATATATATATATATATATATATATATATATATACATACATATACATACACACATTTGCACATTTCTTTTTCTTTGCTGCTGTAACACCGAAATTTCCCCACTGTGGGAAGAATAAAGGTACATCTTATCTTAAACATTGCTACAAGAAGAATAAGGAAACAAAAAAAAGGCCAACAACAACTGATTGAATTTGACATACAGCTTCAACAAAGGTACTCATAGCTGCCATTAGGGATTTACTAGGTTTATATATTATATGAATGTATAATGAAATACACTACATATATTAAGCACGATCTTCAAATGTCTTGGTTTACTCAAGCAGTTCATACAAAAAAATCTACGAAATCCTAAAGATGTGTTAAAAAAAAGTGAAACAGGTAATAAATTAAAGTTCACAGCTTAGGAAACGCACGAGCATGGCTCAAACGTGGCGTGATCGGTAATATTACCACTCCATTAAAAATGACATGAAATGCTGCTAGAGCATACCGATCATTCATTAGCTCCTTAAACACACACACACACGCACACTTTAATGATTAATAAGGCCAGATGGACTTTTGGCTGGTGGATAAAATGCAGTGTGTGATTAACTATAAGCCGGATGAAAGATTAATCGGTTATGCTGTCAAAGTCGCACCGGCAGCTATAACTCAATGCTAAAATACACTTCCTGCCGTCAAACCATAATGTGTTTGTGTGTGCGCGCTCCGAAAACTTTTTGACCCGCCATCAAAAGACGAAAGCGGGCACCTCCATGCAGTTCAAACAACAGTCTGAGGTCCCAAATAACACAGAGAATCATAAATAATGTCTACATTGTCCTCGGATCAGTCCAGATACAGAGTGGTCCTGACGCCATCAAACATACAGTAGCCATTAGACTTCCGTGGATCCAGTGTCCTTTGGGAAAAGTGCGGAAAAATATAAACATTGTCTTGTTGTCTTATTTTTGTTCTAAAGCTACAAGTTTCTTTTAAGACAAATCATTCTGTGGAAGTTTCTGTTATCACTTACATTATAGCAGCTACACTAAGTAGACACTTGACCATAAGATTCATATGAGAACATCCTATTCCACATTCAATACCCATTTGTTGTTATAATATCCTCCACTCTTCTGGGAAGATGTCTACATTTTATTCAGTTACAAGAGAGTAAAATCGGGTACCGAAGTAGGTGAGGGTGAGGAGGTCTGGTGTGCAGTCAGTGTTCCAATTCATCCCAAAGGTGTTCAATAGGGTTGAGATCAGAGCTCAATAGAAGGCCACTCAAGATCTAGTGTAGGATATACAATGGGCAGAACATTTGTGAAGTGCATTCACTGTAAAGTTTTTTTGTGTACATCTGTACAGTTCAGCTACATAACTATTCTAATAAAGTGTATAATTGTTCTTACATTGACATTTTTGGCATTTAGCAGTCGCCCTTGTCCACAGCGACGTACAAAAAAGTATTACAAAAAAAACAACTCTGTTGAGAGATTTTTTATTTTTTAAACAAAGCAAACCTGGAAAGTGTTAGTTTAAGTGTTTCAGGAAGAGGTAGGTCTTCACCCGAAGATAGCCAGGGACTCTGCTGCTAGGAGATCTAGGAGAAGTTCATTCCACCACCTCGGTGCCAGAACAGAAAAGCCTTGAGGTATACTTACCTCTTCCTCTGAGAGAAGGTGATACCAGTCAAGCGGTGCTGGAGGATCTCAGGCAGCGTGGTGCAGTGCAAGGAGTGATGAGGTCTCTGAGGAAAGATGGTGCTGGTCTATTTTTGGCCTTGTAAGCAAGCATCTGTGTTTTGAATCTGATACGGTGGAGGAAGCGCAGCAGTGGGGTGGTGTGGGAGAACTTCGGCAGGTTGAACACAAGTCACGCAGCTGTCTTTTGGATCATTTGCAATGGACGAATAGCGTTCAGAGGAAGACCTGAAAGCAGAGCGCTGTAGTAGTCCAGTATCAAAATGACAAGAGACTGAACAAGCACTCGAGCAGCCTGTGTGAACTGAAATGGTGGAATCCTTCGGATGTTGTAGAGAAGGAAACGACAAGAACGAGCCACAATAGCAACATGTGGGGAGAAGGACAGTTGGTTGTCCATTGTTACTCCAAGGTTGCGAGCAGTGGCTAAAGGGGAGAGCAGTGAGTTATGAAGAGTTATTCGGAGATCTTGACCTCGAGATGAATCTTTAGACTTAGACGAGCAAATGTGAATCACAAAGGCTGAAATGATCTTAAAAAAAAATACTGAAAAAATCACAAAACCTGAACTTTATAATGGGAACTGATAGACGCAAGAAATTGCTAGCTACTTTTTCATGTCTAGCTAGCTAGTAGTAGGTAGCCTGTTTAAAATGACTCAGCAGTTTGTTCACAGAATGCAGAATGCAAACTAGTCCCAAAAACAAGCAAGCTACCAAAAGGTTGCGAGCTAGTTTTAGATGCTAGTTATTACATATGTATATTTTTAGCTATGGGTTATATACAACTGTTTCATCGGTTCCACATGTTAGCACACTCGATTAATCATAAACATTTAAAAATATAGCAAGTGTTATATCAACATATCCACCCAAATCAAGAGAGAACACCCTAAGAGGGTACTGCCAGTGCTGTTTTAAGCAGCCGGAATAAAAACCAAAAACTAGCCACAGACTTTTTGCCTCAGTAAACAGTGTGAAACAGATCCAATTTTAACCCCTGTAGCCATAGTCGATATAACGACATTTAGATGTTTTCACACTTACCACTAGTTTGGATGAGTAGAAGCTGCTGTTGATCATGATGTCCTCCAGCATCTCTTGATCTAAGAAAGACAAAATCATGGGCAAATAAACTCTCCATCATTAAAAACTGTGTTATATGAAACTGAAACAGATGCTGGATCTAGCCATGTGGCAAACCGTTAAATACGTCTGAACCCTAATGTTAAAAATAAAACACTGATATAGGCGTACAAACCGTATTTATTTTGCCCTGCTGTTGCGAAACCTTTAGATGTCTCTGGAAGAGGGCAGATAGAGCTTTCTAGCCTAGTGTGATTAGCAGCTTTGGGTGAGAAAATGGCGGACACTCAAGAATGCCACGTCACACTTGAATATTTATGGAATTACCCTTATTGAGGGCGAATTACAATACGAATATCCCATTTGTACAACTGAGCAGATGAGGCTTAAAGGCCTTGCTCAAACTGTGAACTACCACTTTCCGTGCTAGTGAAAAAAAAGAAAATATTCATAGTTCATAATTACAACGTGCATTGGAGTGTAACACACAAACCAGCAGCTAATTTTGTATTTCATGCATTAAACCCCGGTTTTGTCACCGTCCTGAACAAAACATTACTGCGGAAAAATAAAGGCGTGCTGTAAAGTTTCAAAACATTTATATTTGAAAAGGATTTCATGTGCTTTTACTCCACACCTTCTGAGGAACACGGGCTTGGCAGCAACATTGGCTTTTCTTACATGGTGGAAAGGTAAAATAAAAAATAATAAAAAAGATGAGAGAGAAGCAGAATATTTAATGAGATGAGAGAGAGAAAGCGGGAGTTTATGAGTAATAAAGAGTGAGACAGGGGAAGGAGAAGAGGAGATTACACCTCATAAAATATGAGAATGAGGGGAAAAAGAGCACGTGACGTAAAAGAGAGGAGGCTGAGGCGTGAAAATGAGAGGGGGGAGAGAGAGAGAGAGAGAGAGAGAGAGAGAGAGAAAGAGAGGATGGAAATGGGACTTTATGAGCAATAAATGAGTGGAGAGGAAAGGAGGTAATAATGACAAGCAGAAAGTGAAAGAGAAAGAAAGAGCGAAAGAGAGAGAGCATGAGAAAAAAGGTTTGGTGAGAATATAAGAGAGAGAAAATGATTGAAGGGGTAAAGAATGACAGGGTACAAAAAGACCATGTATCACAGAAGAGAAATCAAGACAGAGATAAAAGAGAGAGAGAGAGAGAGAGAGAGAGAGAGGGAACGGAGGAAGAGAACCGTTGATAAGAGGAGATTACGAGAAATAAGGGAAGGAGAGGACAGCCAAGAGAGAAATCAGTAGAGGAGAGAGAGAGAGAGAGAGGGGGGGTGTTTACCAGAGAAGAGAGAAAAATTGAAATTTATAAGCTATAAAGAATGCAGTGCAGCAACGAAATAAAAAAGAGAAAGAGAAAGAACAAAAGAAAGAAATGCAGATAGATAGATAGATAGATAGATAGATAGATAGATAGATAGATAGATAGATAGATAGATAGATAGATAGATAGACAGACTTTTGGTCTGTACTGTATATATATATATATATATATGTTTGTATATGTATATGTAAATATACACATCTGATTGGTCAGATGCAATGCTTTGGCTGTAGGCCAAACATATGTGTGTGGATTGTGTTTGTTTTGTTGTACATTAGCTCTCTCTCT
The DNA here is from genome assembly GCA_039877035.1 of Silurus lanzhouensis. Lineage (NCBI taxonomy): Eukaryota > Metazoa > Chordata > Actinopteri > Siluriformes > Siluridae > Silurus > Silurus lanzhouensis. The sequence continues at coordinate 329,837 of JBCEWE010000470.1, read as the reverse complement.
CTCTCTCTCTCTCTCTCTCTCTCTCTCTCTCTCTCTCTCTCTCTCTCACTCAGAGAGAGAAAATCAGCAGGTTAGGTATTTAGTCATTCATCTACAGTAAGTTATTTATCCTGGAAAAGGCCATCACTGGGCACTATGTGCACTCTTAACCACAGGTTGGCACAATTTAACATGGTCCATCAAATTTTTGTAAGTTCAGAGGAAACAGGAAAACCTGAAGAAAACCCATACAATCTTCTGAAGAATATGTGATGTTTAATGCAGAAAAAAACCAAAGCTCTAGAGAGACCCTGGAGCTGCGATTCAACAATAATGCCAAATGTTGCACCACCAGAGCACAAATACAAAAAATACAAAAAATAAAAAATAAAAAAGCAAGGAAACAAGAACAGGAAGTAGAAAAAACGAGACACCCAGGCAATCCCCGAAACCTAGAAATATAGAGTCTGGAAAAAAAAATCAGGGAATGCAGAAAACGTTTACCAGGAATCACCGTGAAACCACCCACAAAATAAATACATACAGGAAACACTGAAAACAGAAATGCCGAAAGCAAAAAACATGGAAGAGGCAACCAGGAAGTAAGCAAAAACCAGAAAAGGGTTGGAAAATAACTGTGTAAGCGAAGCTGGGGGAAAATTTATTCATTAAAAAAAAAAGCACAGAGATATTATTACACACCATCTAGACTTTACCGGATGGAGGTAACAGGATATAATCTATGCTGGAAATATAAGGGAGAAGAGCGCACTTATTTACATACAGTATGATTTTTTAACGTTCTTTGGTTAAGCCATTCTGGCGTAGAGTGGCTGGGCTTGAATTTACTATATTAAACCACAATTACGCCTTCATGGAGATGAATCAGTGGTGGCAAAAAATGCATTTACCCTTATTATAATTGTTGATATCACAGCTGCCCAGATGATCTGACTGGCTGCAATTGGAAATGCCCCAAAAACCCTGATCTGAAAGATTGAACTGATGAGATGATTGAAACAGTGTCATCTGAGAGCATGTCGGGGAGACTGCAAAGTGAGAGAGAAATTATCTACCGTAATTTCCGGACTATAAAGCGCACCCATATATAAGTCGCACCCACTGAATTTTACAAATTATTTTATTTTTAACATAAATGAGCCGCACCTGTCTATAAGCCGCAGGTGTCTACACTAATGTACTTTACACAGGCTTTAACGAAAGACACGTTACACACGGTGTAACAGGTGAAATATGTTGCACTTCCTTTAGGAGCATAGCGGTATTTTGGGAATAGCCTGCCACTGCATTCTTCCGGTATTACTGCGTGTGTGCAAGACTGAGGAATATGTCCTTATTATTTTCTGATGCTCATTTCTAAGTTTCTTTGACTAACCCGTAACGCTGTTGCCAAGAAAAATAAAAAAGCACGAGTTTTGGAAACCTGTCTGTGCTTATATGATTTCTGTTGCAACTGGAGTTAGCGAGCTCTCCCTTCACCCAGACTCAACGCGTTACAACGGCTTGTATCTAAACAGTAGCCTACCAAGTAAGTCATTGTTCACTGTCTTCCTCCTTCCGTTCACAACTATTTCTCTCAGGAGTTTATCTTTTGGCATCGTCGTACGTTAAAAAAAAAATTTTTTTCTCCCGATGCCATGCAGCTCAGAACACAGCTGAGGTGCGTTTTTTCGTTTCCGTTCAAAAATTTCATTGGTCTAATGTTATGGGGTTCAGTTTTTTGGCTTGAAGTTTGTGAAACCGGGAAAAACACATAAAAAATTCATAAATTAGCCGCTTCGTTGTTTAAGCAACGAAGGTTCAAAACGTGGGAAAAAAGTTTCGGCTTATAGTCTGAAAAATACGTTAAATAGATGCAACCAAGCTGCAATCGGAACAAAATCAAAACACAGCGTGCTCTGCTCTGATTGGTTGTTGCTGAGTGCTGGACAAGTCATGATTGTGCTAAATGTAGTTGAGTAATAAGTGAGATATTTGACTTTGTAATGTAGTGAAGTTTAAATTCTCCTCAAATGGAAATACTTCAGTACTGTCCAAAACTGATGGTGACTAGTGGCTAAATATAAAATTGATTGGAAAGGTGAATTACAGACAAAAATAATAAAAAAGGAAACCAGGAAAGAAGATAACTGACCAACTGCAGGAACTACCAAGAATCCAAAAAACCTCGAAAAAGTCTTCATAACCCAGGAACAAACAGGAAAAAAAAAAACATGGAAACATTAAATTTATATCAGGAGACAATAAAACTCTAAACATAGATAGATAGATAGATAGATAGATAGATAGATAGATAGATAGATAGATGGATAGATGGATAGATGGATGTATGGATGATAATGAGCAGTGACTAGCCCCACCCACTTAGTCCCAAATTGTATCTATACCAACCCCAAAACTGCTCCTGGCTTTTCATGCTTCCAGGAAACAGAAGGCTGAGACTGTGTCGGAATGCGAGATGTGAGACGTCTGAGCCGACTGGAGCTAAAGGCTGCCACAATACGCAGTGATGTATGAAAGGACAAAATAACAACAACAAAAGACGACGAAGAAGAAGAAACGGGCAGTGACAGATGAGTACAACATCTGGGTTCCATTATTCTTTTTTTATCTGTAGGGTTAGCACTCATTACACACACATACACTACATCAACCTCTTCCTAGCCCTCCATAAACATTCTCTATCTATTGCTGCATCAGGCACATCACACACACACACACACACACGCATCTCTAGGCCAGACTTTTAATCAGGTTCTTTAGAAGTGCTCAGCGATTATACATCACCATCAGCCTGATATTTACTGAAGCGCTTCACGCAGGGACGCCATTGTTCTGCTCAAGGGCAAGACGACCATAAAAACCCTGGCTTTTTCTTTTTCTCCTCCTCTACAGGCACTCGTCCAGCCTGAGCTCTTTAACGTCTCCCAGAGAGCTGTGCATTCCTGCAAGGCCTGAGATCCCTCTCGGTCCTGGTGAGGAACACAGGGCTTAATAATATGTTGATGATACACTTGCAACATTTGCGCTCGCAATAATCGCCTTTTCCTAGCAGACATTCAGCGTAACTTTGGTCTCATCTGGCAGCAGAAAGGGCAAACAGGAAGCAGCATAAAAACTGAAATCCAGGAAGCACAGAGACCAAGGAACATAGTACATTTAAAGTACGGTAATCGAAACCAGGAAATTCAACCCTGAAAATCCAAAGGAGAACTTTTTGTAACCAGGAAATTTCAAGTATTCAAATGTGGAAATTAAAAAAATTATAATAAAAAATAAAAAACAAACTAACAAACAAACAAACTAAAAAGAACATTTAAACCTGAAAATGTAAACCAGGAATTTCAAAACAAGAAATAAAAACCTGGAAATTCAAACCTAAAAATTCAAACTAGGAAATTTAAATGTGGAAATAAATAAATAAATAAATAAATAAATAAATAAATAAATAATAATAATAAAATAAATTCAAACAAACAAACTAAAAAGAAAATGGAAATTAAAACCTGAAAATTCACACCATGGAAATTCAAACATGAACATTGAAACCAAAAAAATTCAAACCAGGAAAAAAATAAAATAAAACCTGGAAATACAAATCTGAAAATTCAAAACCAGGAATTTCAAAACAAGAAATAAAAACCTGGAATTTCAAACCTGAAAATTCAAACTAGAAAATTCAAATGTGGAAATAAAAAAATAAATAATAAAAAATAAAAAAATAAATACATTTGAACAAACGAACTAAAAAGAAAATGGAAATACAAATCTAAAAATTAAAAACCAGGAATTTCAAACCAAGAAATAAAAACCTGGAAATTCAAACTTGGACATTCGCACCAGGAACTCCGAAGCTAAATACCCAAACCAAGACATTCAAACCTGTAAATTTAGACCAAGAAATTCAAACCAGGAAACAGCTCAGAGAAACTAAATTCTCTAAAACCACTCCTCCTCTATCACTACAGGAAGCAGAGCTTAATGTGTCCCCTGCACAAGATGCCGTCAGTTATAGAAAACCAAAAAGACACTGGCTGGTCGTTTCCTCTCTCTTGTACCTCTGTGCCATCAAAATGAAGCATTACTCCTTTCCAGTGCTGAGACACTTCAACATTACATTAATGACAACTCCGTTTTGCATTGCTTAGTTATTGTTATGGGGGCAATGAAGCGAGAAAGAGCTTGATTACCCTCTCGGAATCTTTAGAGCCCCGTGAAGTCAGAGTCATGCTCTCGCAGCAATTATTACATCATCAAGCATTCTAAATAGCCACAATTTACATCTTCTACAACCTCTGAAGCACTTCGCATTCCTCTTGAGATAATGAACTGTACATGTTTCATTCTCAAACTTAAAGAAATGGTGATGTTGGGGTCATTCTGGAAAAGACCACTCCATCCATGGAGACCATACTCCATAATTTTTTCTTTTTTTGTTCCTTCTAATAAGTGGAGCTGAAACTTATACAACTGCTTGTACAGGGTAACCTAAAAATTCTGAAGTAATCGCCAATTGACCAGATGTACTGAATAGCTAAATATGGCTACCTACCCAAAAAAGTACATATCAGACTCCAAATTCATTCTTTAGTCCATTTATGTTTTGTTTTTTTTGATTCGCTATTGAAAAACAAAATTGTACCTTTTTTGATTGAACATTTAAAGCAGAAGGAGAAATTGATTTATTTATTCATTTTCTCTATTCGTTTAATCAGTGCTCGAATTGAGTCAAGTTTTATGGGAGGTCCCCGGGTTGTTGTCATCTTAGGGGGTGGGGACTCTAATGCCTTATAGGGGGTCCAATATACATTTTTTTTTGCTAAAATCAAATGTTTAGGGATTACAATTTAAATCGCTATTACGAAAGTCGGAAAAGATCTGCTGCTATTTCACTTTAAGTTGCGATGCTAGGTTGTTGTTTTTTTTACATTTAATATATATATATATAATTCTTCCACATTTTCTTATTGCACTGTTTTATTTACTGTTTCTTATAGTGGGACGTTTTATATATATTGGAACTTACTTAAGAAGATTATAAGCAATAAGTATATATCAAATATTTATATAATATATATATATATATATTCAGGACCTCTAAAACCATTCCAATTTCTCATGTGGCCCTTTTGGAAAAAGAATTGCCCACCCCTGATATATTGTAACAGTTAGTCTGAGTCTTATTCAGCTGCATTACACCACCCAGCCATGGATTATGTAGTCTATAATGTAACAGCACACCCTATTGTGTTTTTAGTTTAATTTAGTTTTACTCAGATAGCGTATTTAGCAGTGCCTTGTAACTGGTGTCTGTATCACGATATAAGTTCGACATTGAAAACTGTGATAGACTGACGTACTAGGATATTGAAATATTCACTAATTTATTGTCAGCCAGGTAAAGACGAGACCTTATTAAAATGTAGCAGCTAATGCGCACGTAAAGAAAGCTATCAAGCTCCTGGGAGACACATGGGCAGCTTCGAAGGTCACTCGACCGATCAAAATCGATCCGCACCTGGGCACGTCCGCATGTGGTTTTCAATTGGGCGTGAATGACGAGCGAGGCAAGGGGGAGCTGTGCATGCGCAAAAAAAACACGACTCACAGGTGTGGTCAAGGGCAGGAAAGATGGAGAGATTGACAGATTAATAGCGGATGTAAATGCGGATGTGGAAACAGGTATGAGGGGGAGGGGCTGTAGTAATCCTCGTGTATACATTTAGAACCTGCTAAGCCTCTATAGCACTTTAAGTTTGACACCCTGACACACATACACACACATACACACGTAGCATGATAATCATGAGATCAATACACACTTATACACGAACCGTGACACGCCTTTATTCACCTTTACTGAGGCATGAAGGATGGTTTCAATCGTTTAAATCATGTGATCAGCATTTTGTGAAGTTTCCATAATGATACACAGATTTGACAGTCTTGAGATTTGAAAAAACCTGGGTGTAGGGATTGCGATAATTAGCTACAGAGATAACTAAGTCAGACGAAGAACCTCACCAAGATGGTAAAGCCAGTGTGTGTGTGTGTGTGTGTGTGTGTGTGTACATATGTGTGTGTGTCTGACAGCCATATTGATTTTGGAACAGGGTTCTGCGTTGTTGCGGATATAGGGGCGATGGGGTGATTAGGCCTTTCCCAGGTGTCTCGTCTCATTTCAATGTGTTGCGCGTGCAACAATCCCGGATCGATACGGGCCTAATCATCATCGCCGATTGCCTGATTATCCACACGCTCACACACACTTTGCGAGCGATATCTGCTGTGTAGAATGAGCCACATCTTGAGAGGCCCCGCCCACTTTCACACTCTTTCCGACGTGACCTGTGTCAGCCTACGTTATCGTAAACACGTAATAACGACAACAGAACGATGTTATGTGTTGAAGACACACTTAACCAGAACGAGCACGGTTAATATGAATGCCTTCGTTTTAATACGTTTCCGTAGTAACATCTTATTTCGAGACTTGCATGCTTCATATTAATAAACCGATTTAAAAATCTGTGTAACTGTTGATATGGTGATGCTTTCGGTAAAGAAGCATATATGCATATATTTAGTCAGAGTAACAGTCAGGGGGTTTTTTTTACCACAGGAAAGTCTTCATTACAGATCTGTGGTGTCTTTGTAACAGCAATTTTGTCTTATAAACTTGAATGCTATGATAACCTAAATAGGATCAAATTATATTTGTAGATGAAATACTATCGTATAGGGTCCATGCATAATTCCTGCGGCTCTTCGGCTAGCATATAAAGCGCCACTCTGTGTTTCTTAAAAACAACCAGCACTCCACCACGATGGAAGAAATGGAACATTAATGAATCGGAAAAGCTTCACTCGTCCGATCTCGCTTAACGAATAAGGTGTTCTGGGAAATGGTGAATCTTTAGCGTAAAGCCGTGCTGATACGTGGTAGATGTGTTCATTCCCTCCCTCTGTCGCGAAATCTCTCTGCTTCTCTACCACATCCTCTTCTAATCTCTTTTATCTGTGTGTTTATCACTCCTCCGCTATTCTCAAGCTCTCACTCGCCTTGGGCTGCCCAGACAGCAGATCATTGGCTAAATTGATTTACAGCATTGTGGGTAATGGGATTCCTTCAGGGCACGGCAGACTTTTCGCACTTCTCTCCTCAATCAACCTATCAAAACTCGGTTTCGGCCTGCCACTGACACCTTGAGTGCAATCTGTCCTGGACACCCATACGCACATACCGAGGCTCATCTGATTACTTGTTCCGGGTTTCTTCTCTCTCTCTTTCTCTCTCTCGCTCACACACAATAACATACACAAAATCGTTAGTTAATTACTTTGGAAATGAGTTTGCATGTTATAGCTATTTAACTGATTAACAACTAATTTAACCAATTAATTTATTACATTTGTATGCTTTACAGTACAACATTTTGCAAAACAGAGCAATTTACACTACCCTAATGTATATACTTTAGAGCAGTGGTCCCCAACCCCCGGGCCACGGACCGGCACCGGCCGCACAGAAACAATACATAACTTACATTATTTCCATTTTATTTATTATCTGATTCTGAACGATGTTTTATTTTGGAAAATGACCGGATTTTCTCCGCCACATCTGTCTATGGCTCACTCTTAATGCATGTCATGATGCCTCGGTCACATGACTTTCCTCCACCCGCTACCTTTTTAAAGGGGCTCCGGCCGCTAACACATAATACATTACCGCTAAATTGAAACCCCCAAAGCGAGCAAAATGAACAAAAAACAAAACAGTGGATTCAGGTTTAATATAATATTTAGAAAATATTTTGTTGTATTTATCTGCCACACATTAAAGGCCGGTCCGTGAAAAGTATTGTCCGACATTAATCTGGTCCGTGGCGCAAAAAAGGTTGGGGACCGTTGCTTCATATGTGTAGGCGACGGCGATAAAAAGCAGAGAAACAAGAGCTAAAATTGGGCTTTGAAACAACAAAAACACAGAAAAGATATGAGCTCTAACACTAAGACAACTGAACTCTGTACATCCTGGTAGCGTCCCAAAGTATCGTACGGAAATTAAAATCAGGGAAAATTTGATCAGTTACAGGTATAATGCCAGCTCTTAACATGTGCACCCACCACCATGCTTCACACATGATATCTCATTTTTGAGATGAGATTAGGCGTGAGCAGCTAACACTAAAAAAAAAAAAAAAAAAACAGCCACTGATATTCCCATCGAATCAGGCCCAGGATATCCAAACACCCCACCACCCCCCACCCCCTTTGTGGAATGCACTAAGTCTCCGGTAAGTGACAACCCATTGCTGCCATAACCAAGGAGATGGCTTCAGCAATCCAGTGGAAGAGGTCCTATTTACGACGGCATTTTTTACGAGCGCTGAAACAGCAAACACACCAGCTCAGGCACTGGTGAATTATAGTTAATGGCAAAACTTTGGGAACACCGAGTACGTGAGGAAATGAATACATGAGGAGATGAAGATTTAGGGAAATTGTTTCTTTTCTAGTCTTGGATAAAGTGAAACAGCTAGCTCACAAGATTCACTGAAAGGGTTGCATTTTGAATAGTACATACTATACCACTAAGGTAAGCCCTCAACTGGCATCAAAGCCACCATGGCAGGCACTGGTTTGGGGTGAGATACCTATGCCCTGAATGAGATACTTTATAAGGACCCTTATTCAAATGAGATGCATGTGATGGCACTCTAAGACAGGTGAATATCTGAGGGCCAACCGACCTGTCAGCGGCTTCAGACAATTTATGTGAAGCTTGCGTCATATGTAGGACCACTTTTCCCATATTGGTTTTCCAGTAAGAAGGTCTGACAGAATAGTTGTGTTTTTTCCCACAAAATTTACACATGGACTGCCAACCATGCCTGAGGCTATAATCAATATAGTGCAGAAATAACATGATGTAATGGATAAATGAATTAATGGATGGATGGATGGATGGATGGATGGATGTACATGCACACAATCAATCACTCATTAACATCATTGGGCCAAGTGAATATACCCAACCCATGAAAAATCCCATGAAAGACAGACCATCCCTGAGGAATGGAAAATGGCTCAGAATCAAACCTGGGAATGTGATGAAATATTCACCCTAGCAACAGACTTCAAGGCTCTCATTGATGCCATGAGGTTCAGCAACCACAGAAATGCTCAGACCCGTCCCAGAGAAAAATCCCAGTGCCTGACTGTGCAGCAGCATGGACGCCATGTGTGTGGCATACAGATATGCCAAACGGCAGAACCAGACATTCATAGGATACGTTTTTATGTACACAGCCTATGATCCAGGTGTGCTGTCATGTGAAATGAATCATCTATCAAACCATTTCTTGAAATTCACAGCACTGTCCCCTAGAATGTATCTCTCCATAAGCTGAGGAGCAACACAGCTTTGTTTAAAATTGCAGACGTGTCAACTGACTTCTATTTACGGTACTTTATATGGAAATATAAATAATGGTGAAATCGTGTTGACAAAAACAGAGCTGATGAAAGGAAGCAAAGTCTTGATGCTTCAAAGATGTAATCTCGGATACTGCCTGAACCAAAAAATCAATTCTTATGCAAATTTTTTTGGTTTAGAATAAACAACAAACTATGACACTTACATTTGAGCGCGTTGAAGGCCAACTCATAAGCCCTGCGCTGCCACACCTCATCCTTAACTTTCAGGGCTGTGACCTTCGACTTCTTCCCGTAGCCGATGAGCTGGTGCGCGGCGCCCTTGTCCTGCTGCGCATTCCGGAAAATTGCTGCAGCGTCGAGGTAGACGTGGCCGGGATCGCTGCTCGGATCCCACTCCGGAACGAAAGAAGGGTCTTGACCCAGGGTCGGGGGTGACGGAGAGGTCCAGTGGGCTAAAGGTGATGAGAGTTCTGTCCGAGAGGAATGTGTGAAGGAGCGAGATAAAGCGCGACGAGAAGCGGCCTGCTTCACCATCCTGGTTCCTTCGGTCTTCTTCAGAACCAAACATACAAGGAAACAGAATCAAATAACGTGGCAATATACATACTGAATTACATTACACGTACATTCAGTTGCCAAGCAATAGACACCGTCTTGCTTTCGAACTTTAACTATAACACTTTAAAGCAGGAATCGCCAAAAACCAGGCCAAGGATCATTAGATCAATGTAATATTTTACATACAACTACTGGGTTTCTCCCAATAAGTTAATATACAGCTTTCATTCTATTGTTTTGTATAAAAATTTAAGAAGAAAGAATCGTTTAATATTTTTAACATGCATGAATAAATCCACCCCTATGGCAGATTTAAGTTAAGTTTCGCTTTCCTTGATCTGTGAGCGTCATCATATTTAACAGACCCCCAACTCCGATACCACCTATTCAAGGACACCCCTGATTCAAATCAACATCCATTTATTTAATTTGTAACTACTGAAAAAATGCATCCCCATAGCAGTTACAATGGGATGTGTATCGCAGAATCGTTTATCACGATATGGACGGTCTATCGATATATCATTCAGCCCTATGGCAAGTCACAATCAATCGAACAGGTAGTTAACACACGGATCTGTAGATCTCAGAGGACAAATCTCAGTTCAGTGATCTACCGATTTATTTCTCGTCATTGGTACATTACATTGCAAAAAAAAAGTTTGAATGAGTGAGATTTTAGACTTACCAGTCCTCGCATTGTGCCCCAGCTAATAATTTACTCATGTGGACTCTAACTTATATTGTTCACATCCGCATTATATCACTGCTACATCTCTGTCTGCATTTCGGTTCTTCCTCCGCGACATGGAAAGTTGCCTCAAACATGTCCTGCCAAATTTCCCTCTATTTGTATTTATTTGTCTCCCGCAAACAAATTCCTAAAGCGCGAGTAGCGACACCGGAGCACGCTGGAACGGGAAGCTCGAGTTACCATAGCAACTCCATGCAAATTAGGGGCGTGTGCTTCAAGGACGGTAAAAGGTGAAAACGGGCGGAGACTGATTACCATAATAAATGAATGCACGAGCTTGGGAAGTTTCTAGAATGTTGTCATATTTTTATTTATTTAATTGTATTTCCTTTGTAAATACATTTATTCGGATAAATCCCTGCTGAAGTAAATGAGCTATTAAATAACATATACAATTATATAAACATAAGCAATAAAAAGTTTTGATTTGTAAGAATTTGAAAAATGTTTGTTTGTTTGTTTGTTGGTTAGCTATATCCAAAAACATTTTCCCCCCTCAAAGAAAGGACATAAATGAAATCAACAAAGATGAATGAATAAACAAATAAATACATATTTACCAAAAAATCTGTACATTATTCCTTTTTTTACATTGAAAACTATACAGTATCTATTAACAAATATTTATTCTTATCGTATTCATTAATATAAATTTATTTGTGATTTTTTTTAGATTATGTTAGATCAGTGTAAAGTAATGGCACTAAAAAACAAAAAAAACAAATTAACAAATACATTTTAATAATTGTTCATTAATTTATTTACTGAATAATATGACAAATAATACTACATTTGTTTTTGAAGAAAAGTTTCACTGTTTCTATGTTTATTTTATTTTTTTGAGAAATAAATATAGAATACCAATCGTCCAATCACGTGACAGAAAAAAAACACAACATGATAAACAAAAATAAAAGCAAATGAATATGTTAGCAGACAAAATTTTGTATTAATTAAGTAACTGATTAAAAGGTTTATTAATTTTTGTGGAGTATTATGTGTGCGTTCGTTTTTAGAGAGACCAAAATCGAACAAAAGTGAACGATTTTCTCACGAAACAATGAGAAATGAGTTATTAATTTCTGTGTGAATAAATACTGTCTTTTGCCTTTTTATTTATTACACACACAACATGACAACCATTTGGTTTCAAATAAACTACTTGGAAATTTCAATCCAATAAACATATTTTGAAGAACAAAACTGTCCATTTGGATCCCATGTGAGCATGATTTAAATATGCATTTGCAAATTTGCATTCGATTTCGAATATGTGAATATTTTATTCAAAAATGTGTTATGGTATATCAATAATTACACGTAGTTGCACATATATTCCTTTGACCCAAGACGTTCAGAGATATGAAACAGCTAGCAATAGCCGTGTGTTTGTGCTTGCGTTAAAACTCACAGCCATCTGATCACTACTGTAAGAATATTAAGGACCTGCTGCTCATAAATCCATTGCTTTTTCGAACAGTAATAATAAATCCCAAACTCCTCTACTAGGAAACAGCTGTTCTTCATACAGCCATGGTCTAATAGCAAGGGAAAAGATGCAGCCCCATCATAAACTATGCCTTCCCTCTATCTTTCCCCCTCATAAAGATGGTCAGTCGAGGTGCACCTCCTATCACCGTGCTCCAGATGTGGCCCTGCCATCGTATAATGATGGGATTCATTGGGCAATTGGAAGTAAATCTAGTCTGATTGAGCAAAGGGTTTGGGTAATTGCAGCCGTAAGCATTTACATGGAGCAGAGCTCCGTGTTTGTGAGAGGTGTTCAGTCAGAAACGGCTTTTCATTTTGAAGCTGCTGATTCAACACTTTGAAACACTCGGGACGGGAGAGAGTTTAGGTTCAATCAGCCGTTCTGTTGCGAAACTTCTGTGATTGCATTCCCTAATCCTTGGTCTTTGCTTTCCACATTGTGTCGACTGGAAAAAGATTCCACTTTTATTTGTTTGAGTTCACAAAATTAAGTAATACATGGAATTCTTTACCAAGTAGAACCTTTCTAATAAAACAGCTCTTGTTGGGTGAGTCTTAATCATACATACTCAACAAGATGCTCCATTGTAAATGTCATGGAGGCATAGTGTTAGTAAATATTACACGATGCTGCCCCCTAGTGGAGGTGAAAGTTCACTACAAATGCTGCTATAGGAAAACAATGAACAAGATGGCCATCTTTATACAGATTCTGTTGTGGCACTCTCAGCCAATCAAGAACTATCTTTTAATTCTATTCTAAACTCCATTCATTTGTAATCTAGGATTTGAGCCAATGTTCAGGTGGGTTGTGCTTTTTTTTGTGCTATTCTGGGACTCTCAACCAATCATATGCATTCTACTAAAATCATAGTTAATCATTGGCCAATACCCTGGATCTGGGATTCTAAATTGAGCAATCACATTCTATAATGGAGTTCTCAGCCAAACCTGGTTATTATAATGATCTAGAATTCTCACGAATCACATTGGCATTTAAATCCGTAACTTCTCAGCCAATCACACAGATGTTCTGGAAATCTCAGGCAATCATTCTAGAGCTTTGGAACTCATACTAAAATAATGGGGTTTTTTCCCCCCCAGAACACTTAACAATTACAGTGTATTACACTCTGGAGCTTTCATCCAATCATGTCCATTTTGGAGATTTTAACCTGTTAGCCAATCGAGTGGATTCAATTCTGGCTCCTTCAGCCATTTACACACGGGCTATTCTAGAACTTCGATCCATCATGTATATTGTGGTGTTCTGTACGTTCCTGTGCCTTCTATTCTGAGACTCTAAGCCAATCATCAATCATAAACATTCTGTTTTTCCGACAGCCTTGTTGGCTTTAGAGTTCCAGAGTCAAGAGTCTGTCATCAGAATCCAGTGTATTTAACCCTGACATCATTCCCAATCATTATGCATCACTAATGATTAGAAGTGAATGTTCTGGAACGTGCCATCATTCTTTTTCAGAGCTCTCAGTGAAATTGTTTCTCACAGCACACTGGTCCCTCGCAGAATTTAGATTTCAAGGCACAAATAGTTGCCACAGGAACAAAAGAAGATTAGAACACATATTGCATCTGCTATCTGACACAGCGTTTCCACTCAAGTTAGTGGGCGTGTGTTAAGATACGCTCAAACAAGCACAATCACATGGTCATGACGACTTGCCGATGATGAGAATACTCATAAGGAAGACCATGGCAAAGAAGATCCACATGAAGAACCTGTCCAACACCTTGGCCACCTTCTTCCATTCAGCTACTTTTAGGGAGGTCAACTTCTGATCGCGGAAGCAGTTCGCAATGTACTCAACGTTCTTGATGAGCTTCGGGTCTCCTCCGAAACCGCCGCTATGTGGCCCACAAAACATGCAAGGGTCAATGGTAAGATTTGCTGAAGGTAGCTTTTCATCATCAGGACAGCAATGGAGACCAGATGGGTTTCTGGACGGGTTTGGGTTATGCTGAGTTGGTTTCTTTTGAGGGTTTTTTGTATGCCGTTTGTCTGTATGCTTCTTCCTCACCAGTGGTAAGGTGCAGCTCTCGCCAACTTCGTAGACAAAGAAGATCTTGCTCATGTAGCCGATGATGAGCACTTTGGCCCAGCGAGGGACTGGTTTGGCTTCAGCACCACAGAAATGGATGTTCATAATGAAGATGGTGAGCGAGGTGGAGGCCGTAATCATCGTCATCGTCGCTATGTAATATTTTCCTGAAACCGAAGTATTCTTGAGTTATTTTATTTGTTCATTAAACTCAAACGGATTAAAAAACAGAATTCAAACAGATCTTTGAGAGATTCAGTGTCCAATTCCAATTAAATCACTAATTTAATTGCGTATGTACGAGATGGTATCAAAAGGTTTGGAGACTGGCTCTGTTTACAAGAAAACACTCTACTTATCTACATTTACACACTATCACTTTCAAAATGGTCCCCTTGCACAGCAATACAGCGCTCCCAGCGTTCCTGCCACTTCTGGAATGTATCCTGGAAGTCTTCCTCCTGAAGAATCCCAGAGGGCAGATACTCCAAGTTTGACTTCTCCACACGACTCTCCTCATTAGGCTGAGCTTTCTCATTCTGACTGCCTTGAGTCAGGTCACCATTCATTAGTGATTTTATAGGGTCTTTGGAGGTCAGTGTTTTTGCTTCTTGTTCTTTATCTTGCTTCATTGAACCATCATTGCCATTGACATGCTACGGTAAGCTTGTTTCTAATCTTAGGCCATTTTCTGCCATGGAAGAACTTGTTTCAGTTGAACCCTTCTTCATTTACGGCATGCAATTTTGCTGCTTAAATTAAGGCTGCCTTTCAGATCTTTCACGGAACCTCCATTAAGCTCATTGTCTGTTATTAACGTGCCATTTCCTGTTTTGTGCTCTGGTTTTGGTGCTACTTTTTGCTCTGTTTCTCATCTTCCTAAACTCTCCAGTGATGCTCTCTTGCTCTTGAAGCGCACGTGCCACTCAAACACCTCGAACAACCCATTGCAGCATCTCCGTATGTTTGCATTTACATTTATGGTAATTGGGCAGATGCCCTTATCCAGAGCGACGTACAACTGAGCAGGGGATGGTTTTAGGGCCTTTGAACCTGTGACCTTCTGAGCCAAAGTTAAATTCCTTAATCACTGAGCTACCACCAACCACCTACGTATGTCAAACATATGTCATGTAAAACGTCTCTGTGGCAGATTTGCCCAGTTTCACGCAGAATATTATGTTTGCTCTTTGATACCACCCTTCATTTATGGTGTGTAATGTACGACTGGCTCACCTATGAGTGGAACGCTCTCGGAGGGTGGCATGCTCTCGGCCACCACCAGCTGGAAGACCGTGAGCGCCAACAGCACGGTGACACCCAGGGAGACCTTCTCACCAGAATCTGCAGGCAGGAAGAAGCCAAGAGGCGCCAGGAAGGAGATGAGAAAGCAGGGCAACAGCAAGTTGAAGACGTAGAACGAGGAGCGTCGGCGTAACAGCAGCGTGTACGTGATGTCCGGGTAGGGATCCGAGCAGCACCCATACATGATCACATTCTTGGTGGCAGGCATGCCGTCACACTCCCACTCCACGTTCTCGACCAGGTCGGAGAGGTCACCGCTGGCCATTGCCATGGTGATGTCCACCTGGGTCAAAAACCAATGCTTATTGTAGCATTTGAACAAACAGAGTAAAAGAGTGGATATATACTGAAGATCAGCATGGCCGTAATTTAGCAAGTACCATAGCTTGTTTACTGAACTGAAAACTGTGCACGTATGTGTACCTGATTGCCGTTATAGGTCCAAGAGCCAAAAGTGAGATTACATTGCTGGCTGTCGAAAGGGAAGTAGGACACGTCCACCACACACGAGCTTTTGGTAATAGCCGGAGCATCCCACGTGATCTCACCGGTGTATCGCAGCACAACATTAGTGTCCACTGGACCAGGCAAATCTTCATCGGCTCTACACATGCATATTATTTAAGCCAAAATTCATAAGCAGAACGTGTTGGAAAAAAAAGTGGCATAAATCAGTGGTTTTATACTGTACATCTGCATGTGTGATAGAGAATACATCGAACAGGCATAACATTATGACCACCTGCCTAATATTGTGTTGGTCCCCCTTTTGCTGCTAAAACAGTTCTGATCCATTGAGTATTAACAGCCTTAACTTCTTCGGCAGTTTGAGCTACAGGAGCCCGTCTGTTGGATTGGACCACACAAGCCAGCCTTCGCTTTCCATGTGCATCAATGAGCCTCGGCCACCCACGACCATGTCTCCAGTTCACCAATGTTCCTTCCTTAGAGCACTTTTGATAGACACTGAGCACTGCAGACCGGGAACATCCCACAAGAGCTGCAGTTTTGGAGATGATCTAACCCAGTCGTCTAGCCGTCCCAATTTGGCCCCTGTTCCATCTCGCTCGAATCCTTACGCTCACCCATTTTTTCTGCTTCTAACACATCAACTTTGAGCACAAAATGTTCACTTAATATGTTCACTTAATGTGCCTAATATACCCCACCCACTTACAGGTGCCAGGATGAAGAAATAATCAGTGTTATTAACTTCTCCGCTCATAATGTTATGATGTCAATCTTATGCTTGTTCGGTGTATTACCCCTATACAGCAGTAGGTCTGGTTTATAAATTCTGAATGCACATTATGTACTTGTTATAAAGCACTACGTCTGGTCTCCACACCAGGCTGCTGGGGATGCGAATGACCTCGAGGCCATCATACTCTTCTTTATCCCACTTCAAATAGGCATCATACCATGTCTGCCTTATCCACAGGTACGCTATAAGGACTTGGTTACGCTCGTCCTACACAAAACACACATACACACAATTATTAATGTACTTCAATGAGTTCAACTCAGTAATAGTGAGATTAGGAGGCTAGTGAAACACTGGATGGCTGGTCCGAGATCAATATAACCACTGATGCAATGGCTGAAGGTCTGGCTCTCACACACTGTGTAAAAGAAGACACACAATTGCATAATCTCGGGTTATTCAAAGGTCTGGCTGTTAAACTATTCCCAGTCATATATTCAAGTCATTCTAATGTGGTTTGAAATTGTAGTTGTACAGAACTACAGAAGTCATTAACTATTGCATGTCCAGAGTGCACGATCTTAGTAAACCATTTTGCAAAGACTACTTAATGTAAAGCATGTGATGGGGACCGTTTCTCTGAGACCATGTGAATTCAATATCAGGAGAGTCAGGTAATGTGAGCCATGTCACCTAAATTAGGCCAGAGGGACCAGGTCATGGAGGCCAATTCACAGAGACTACATTATGAGCACCAAGTCATACAGGAGTACAGTACATTATTACATCATGGGACCTATTGTATGTCATCAAGACCCTGTTATCAGGACTGCATTGGACTGCAGACTGTTTCTTAGGGAGCATGTCATAAGGTATGTGACACTAGGTTAGGAGGACCTTGTCATGAGGACCCTATAGTAAAGTTTGTGTCAAACTGACTGTATTGTGAGAACATTGATTTTAGGAAATGGACACAGTTCCAAAGGTGCGAGACGTAAAGACCAGAACGTAATGGACTGTGTCATGAAGGCTGGATCATCAAGGAAAAACCACATGCTAGTGAACATGCCATGCGGGCTGCATCCAGGGGGCTCATTGACTGAGGCCTACATAGTGAGGACCATATTATCAGGATCATGTTACAGAAGCTGAATCATGGGAACCAGAATATGGGAACTAAGTTTAATAGAAACTAGGTTTTTGGGGACCACATCACAGAGGTCAGGTAAAATTGGGATCTATAGTAACAGGCATTAGAACCACATTGTAAGATCCAGGCCATAGATCTAACGCAAAGTAATAAAAACATCAAGTGGGGACCTCGCTAGGTTCCGCATTACCCTTTCACAGAACATTAACACCGCGACAGAATAGACTGTGTGTACTCACCATGTCTTTAATCTGAGACAATGTGACCTGCAGTGTGACGTTGAGTGTTTTGTCTGTGTCTTCCACGGGCCGCAGAGCACTCGAATAGTTCTCCATAAGGTCATTTAGTAGTTGTTGTGCAAAGTGGCCTTGGGCAGCATGAGCTACTGGAGAAACACACACACACACACACACACACACACACACACACATCTACTCCATCAGTCAGGGTGGGCACAACAATTTTGTCATATGGTTGCTTGCATGACTTTTGCCCCTTCATTGAACTTTGAGCAACAACGTAAAATCGAAACACATGTAAATTAGGAATATTTCCTAAACCTACCGTCCATAATATTGTTATTTACAACTGTTATGGAAAAAAAACGATAGATTAATTTAAAACTGTAAAAATTGGAATTGCCTTAGTATTCACACTTGCTGCCATGACGGGGAACATCAGTGTCTAAATGAACTAGTTAAGGAAAAAATATAGTCGTCTCACAAAAAGAACAAGAGGAATGAGTGGAGAAAACACAACACACTTACCCTCCAACAACATTGTCAAAAATAACACAGCCACAACTGTGTAGCTCATGATCCAGCTGATGGAAGTATATGTAGGGAAGAAATGGATCAAACCAACGATGTATGCCAGCCAGCATACTGCCCGTCAGATCATGAAACACTGCACCAGGTGGTTTCTTTTTACTCTGTTGTGATGCGACGGCTGTGTCCCAAATGCTCGTTCTGTATTAAGTAGCCTACTACAGATCAATTACTGGCATGGGCCAGAACTGCAAATGGATTAAGAACATTCCTAATATAGTAGGGTACATATGTAAATTAAGGAATAGAATCTCATTAAGCTCTCATTAGAACATATAGTGCACTAGATTGCGTTTAGACATGAATGAATATTTGGATTGAAAAAGATAAACATTTTTCTACTATAAAAAAGTGCACTATACATATATACAGTTTGGACACTTTGGTGATTCAAATAATCTTACAGCTACTGTTACTGTTTCCTGAGCCTACATAGTGCACTTCTCTGAGAAGACAAGCAGAGAGCAGGTTTGGGTTGCAGCCCAGTGTTTTTGATTGTCAGAAAGAGACCTCACCAATCGCTCGTGCCGAGACGCAAGAGGATATCACATCACACAGAAACCAGATGCGGCTGCACTCCAGCCACGCCACCATTCAGCTGTCAATCAGCAGCAGACAGTCAGCGGCAATAACGTGGTCATGGAGGTGGAAATAAGAGACCAGTGTGTCCCTGGATTGTTTTGTATCATCGTTCATGTTGAACTGACTTCCCTTTATTCATTCAGCCATTCGTCCAGGCTATGTATATGTCAAGTTCTGTATTTATTTATTCATTCATTCATTCATCTGTTTGAACATATTTGGGATTCAGTCTACAATTCTCTAGCATGGTGTTAATTCATGAATGGTTCCATATTAGATCACGTGTCGTGCAGTGTGTAGATGCTAAGTTTAGTTTGGTGGTTTTAGAGTTCTAACATACACACACATGAAAGGAAACCCATACAGGGGCAGCAGAATGGCAATATTGGGTACCTTAGCCTCTTTACAATTCAGGGTATGATCTCCACATGTCTCTCTGGTTTCCTTCCTTTTTGGTACAATCAACACACGATAACGAAGAGGCATGAGAGGACTATACTTGTCTTGAGGTTTGAATATTTTTAAGTGTGGCTTAAAAAAACGTGACCTCTGACTGAAGCACCATCTCAGCGAGTGTTCACTGAGCCATCTGTCACCCCTTACACACACCTCAGTAAACACAAATTCATCTGCTCCACGTCCAAGAGATACACTGTAAGCTTTACACGCCATATATGTGTGTATATGTAGATGATTAGGCATGTATTAATGCATGAACCTTCATTTAGTGGCAACTAGAGCCGTAAAAGTCCATGATGAGAGCTTGCTACGATTTGGAAACGTCCCTAAAGATAACTAGCTGAGATTAGCTAACCAAATTGTGAGAGCCAGGTCATAGTTCATTTCACAGATCTTCAAATGTGTGTAGTGACAGTATTTAATCTGAGACAATGTGACCTGCAGTGTGATGTCAAATCTTTCGTCGGTGTTTTCTACAGGCTGTTTAGCACTCGAATAGTTCTCCATAAGGTCATTCAGTGGTTGCTGTGTAAAGTGGTCTTGGGCTGCATGAGCTACTGGACATCAAGAAACACACAAACTCAAAAAAATGTACAGCTATTACCTCAGGAAGGGTGGTCCTACAAAATTCTGTCATATGGTTTCTTGCATTAACTATTCCCCGTCCAGTAAATCACATAATATTTGGGGAAAATCCCTTAATAGAACTAGCTAGGATTTGGAAAAATACATAGCTAAGATTAGAGAATATTGATAATTATATCTAATAAAAATTAAGGAATATTGAAGGAACATTAGAATTTGTAAAAATCCATAGCTAGTTAAGAATTGGGAAAATCCACAATGACAGCTAGCAAGATAGATAAGATAAAAGAATATCCCTACATGTTGCTAATAAAAATGAAGGAATATTTAAGACTGTTACAATTTGTGAATATTCATGAAGATAGCTAGCAAAGAATTGGGAAAATCCATGAATATAGCTGGCTAAGATTTGGGGATATCAAAGATGTTACCAAATCCTAATGTTCTTAGGTATTCTGTTTATTTATTAGCTATATTTCGGTATATTCTTTAATCCTAGCTATTTTCATGGATTGTTTCTAATTGTTAGCTAGCTATCTTCAGGGATATTGCCCCATTAGTAGCTAGCTAACTATTATTAGCTAACTAATATTTGTGGATATTTACCACTCTTAGTTAGCGATTTCTTCCTATATTTACAAAAATTAGTTAGTTATTTTCAGGGATGTTTCCTATTATTAGATAGATACCATTTTACAAAGACATTTTGCAGAAATGAGATTATGTTCCTCCAAAACAACCCAGCTGACTAACATTTTATAATTGTCTATAAAGCCTAACTAGCCAGTAACGGAAATTAACGTTAGCACAAAGCTAGTGCGTAAAACAAGTCAGGTCATTTAGCTAAAGTTAGGGACAGGGATTAAATAAAACTAGTGCGTAAACTTTAGAACGTGGCAATAAAAAATAACTAAGCTATGGATAATCGTGTTAGCTGAAACCACTAGAGGGGGAAACAAAAAAAACAAAAAAAAACCAAAACATTTAGCACGATGAGTTAGCTTCATTAGCCACAAAATTCTTATTTTATTTTTTCCTTAAAACAATAATAAATAAAAGCATTGCCACATTGCTTTAATTTATACAGACTTTAATAGCTTTATTTACAGATGAAATCTTTTCTTTCTTTTGCGGATTCTTCAGTCGGTCCTTTGTTCTGCGAGTGCGATCCCGTGTACTTCTTGACACATTTCGTTTTTGTATTCCGTTGCAGTCTTGATCTTTTTTTTTTTTTTTTCCCCCCGATAACGTTATCAGGGTCACGTGTGATATTGGGTTTGTGTGTTTTTCATTCGGAATTAATGGCACTGCGGAAATGAGATTCGAGACTCCTCCAGCACTGTAGGAGGAACCACATGATCAAGATGAAGAGAATTCCGAAGGGTGGCAATGATGGCAAAAAAAAATAAATGCGGAATTCTTTCGAGGGGAAAGGGACACTTAACTCAAATAGTTGATCGTATGAGTGTGAGAAGATGCGAAGTCGAAGGCGTGAGAGACGAAGGAGAAACGACAAATGCGATGCCGAAAGAGAGAGAGAGAGAGAGAGAGAGAGAGAGAGAGAGAGAGGAACTGGAACTCGCAAAATGTGGCATGTCGGGTTTGGGGAGTCAGGGTGCAATTTATCTGTACAGGAAGTAAATCCGACTTGGATGTGGGTGGAGTCGGGGATAATGTGATAACAGGACATGGGCGGAGATCAGGGTGCTGGAGGTTCAGTTGCTAAGCAACAACTCTGTTGCCGTCTCCACATCCCAGGATTTTGAAGACAGCGCCACTATTACTGCGTTCTTAGGGAGGGGGGGAAGAGGGGGGAGAAGACAGTAAATTTATGTCATGCTTGTTCTTAGATATAAATATGAACAAAACACATCTTGGAGGTAAAAATCTATCAAAACATAAATGTTTTATTTTTTATTTAATTCTAGTTAAATTTTAGAAATTATTTATGATTTGTACATATTATTGTTATTATTATTTTTTATGTGTGTGTGTGTGTGTGTGTGTGTGTGTGTGTGTGTATATATATATATATATATATATATATATATATATATATATATACATATACACATACACAGTATATATTCTCAAGAATGTGTAATACTCACTTTATCAAAGCCCATAGCGCACAGTTTTTCTATTTTGCGCGTGTAGTCTGGACTGGAGACTGGTGCCCCTGCGTAAACGTGTGACCAGAGCCGAGCCGTCTGCTTAAACATCTCTGGGTTCTGCTTATACTGAAAACACACAAAACCATGCAGGATGGTACTCAGACGTCAGTAGTTTTCTGAGAAACACAGTCTTACACAGTCTTTATCCATTTATACAAGATCAGGACAAAAGTTTGTGGACACCCGAGCATGAGATTGATATGTGCTTTTTGAACATCGGATCGTATCTGAATTAAAGAATGAGGATCGTCTTTTAAACAACAAATTTCACTTAGTAATGAACGTAGCCTCATTACATTCAACATAGCGTCCCATCGTGATCGAGCTGTTGCTTCTGCACGTGAGCCAGTGAGAAAATTGGTTCAGTGCAAAGTTTGTCTCATCTGTCAAGAAATAGTGTCGGTGTGTCTGAAAAAAATGTCATCATGATGATAATAACACTCGTTTGTCTGTATGGTGCGTGACAAAAAGAATAAACTAACCAAGCATTAAAGAGGCATTATATACACATTTAAAATCAGAATAAAATCTACACAATAATACTGGTTTGAATCCATGTCATTTTCTGTTAGTCCTAATTAAAGCAAGGAAAGATTATGTGGCTCTCACAGCAAAGAAAAAAAAAAAAGTTTAGGGACCCCTGTTCTATACACTGGCCGTCCAAATACTTTTGTCCATAGAATGTATTACAGTTAATGTGCAACGTTGGTGCAACAATGTTTCTCTCTCCTGAAGAATCAGAAAATGAATCAACACCTCTTGACAAATCGGAATCGAGAATTTCATTCGAAAATTGTGGTAGAAAAGGATATGACGCACACACTTGCCAGATGATTTAGATTTCACAATCTGCGGAAAATATTCGGCCCACCTGATTGGCCACCACCGCATCCTGCGGATCGTCTGGTTCCGCCGCTGCCAATAAAGCCTGTAGGGACAGCAGGACTGTCCGGAGTGTCATGGCCGCCGCCCTGGTGCGCGCACACACACAAAAAGAGACTTGTGTATGACAGTGTACAACATATTAGTTGATAAATGAGGCCACTATTTGGGAACACATGCCCCCCTTACACACACACACACACACACACACACACACACACACACACTCACACACACTCACACTCACACTCACACTCACACTCACACTCACACACTAGCCCAAACAGGCTTACCACTGGTCCTTTAAAATATCCAGACATATGGCACCGGTTACTGAGCTGATGTTGGGATGCCAGATTTTTGTAATAAACCGTACCTGAAGCAGACACAGAAAACATCAGATGCCAGGACCAAAAAATATGCATCAACACATGAATAAAACACAACATCTCAAATTCTACATCTCAAATTCGATCTAGCTAGCTATGATTAGTCAGGGGGGGAAAAAGAGGAAAAAAAAAAAGAGAGAAGATTTTACTGTATGTTTTGGCACTAAGGGTGCTTTCTCCCAAAAAAATAAATAAATAAAATTGTGTTTCACTTTCCAAACCCTTTCTCTCTCTCTCACTCACACACAAAGGAATGTGTGTCAAATCCACCCAAATCAGATTAGCCTGGTCCTCGCTCACTCACATACCTTTGGAGGATTGAAGGGATACGTTTCTGGAATTTTAATTTCTAGCTGGTATCGTCCACCTGGTGCAGGAAAACATATACAGAAGGAGATTTTAGGAGAAGCGCAAATCCAAGACATATAACAGAAAGGATCAAACTAGAACTTGATCTAATAATGTAAAGAAACGTTAAGAATATGCAAATACATTGTTTTGGCTTGGTCCAAGTGTGTTGCAATGTGCAAATCGTAAGCTACAGGGGGGAAAAAGAAATAAAAAGAAAGATGGCCGT
Organism: Silurus lanzhouensis; assembly: GCA_039877035.1. Classification (NCBI taxonomy): domain Eukaryota; kingdom Metazoa; phylum Chordata; class Actinopteri; order Siluriformes; family Siluridae; genus Silurus; species Silurus lanzhouensis. The sequence goes on along the minus strand of JBCEWE010000470.1, from coordinate 305,396 downwards.
ACGTCGCAGTGACTATAAAAAAAAAAATAATAATAAAAAAAAAGGATGGAGTGTGACCGGACGATGACTTTAACCACAAACTTGATCTGCACTTCTTGCCTTCATAAGGTGTGTCCGGTGGTCCTGCGATCTCCCCCTTCAGTTCTGTGAAGTTCTCATCCACCAGGTCGACTTTAATCTGGTTTTTACTCGTCTGTAGATAAAAGCGAGAAGTTTAAACGCTAGAGCCGTGTGTGGCTCCAGAGCAAAAACCTCCTATGTATCACCTCTCTATCACAAGGTGTTTGTGCAGGTAGAAGACAGAGAGCACTTTCCTTTTACTGTCCTCCAAAATACGTTTGTTTTGTTGGTAAATGATTTCAAAACTGACCCATGTTGTCATCTTGTATTATTCCTGTTTTTATGCAGGAACACTATACAACTATGCTCATTTCTGACAGGAAATAAGTTGCCATTGTGTGAGTGTTTACTCGAAACGCTACAATTCTCACCGCTTCAGTTTGAACGATCAGATTGAGGAGAAAAGGACGCCCCAGAGTCATGCGCCACAAATCCAGATGACTACATACACTATGTTAGCTTAGTAAACATGTTGTCTCATGGTTTGCCTTTGTTGTGTGGAACACACACCGTATTTGTGGTTGCGACGAACGGTGGCTCTAAACATGTCGTGGCTTGATCTGATACCACTAAAGAGCCCGGGGCAAATTAGGGACACCAACTCTACCTTGAGGAACATTTCTGGACCCTTTAAAGCAACCAGGCACCCTGGAGGTAAGTGGCAACCATGGATTCCAGGTAAATTCAGAAAAAGGTTCGGGTTTGGGCCCATTTTTATATTTTTGTGTTGCACTATTCAGTGTTCGAATCCCATCACCTCCAAGCTACGATTGCTGGGTCAAGACGCTTCACCCACAACTGCTCGGAGGAATAAATGAAATAGACCCAAGGGGATCTAAATAAGGGTAATTCCAAAATAAAAATAAAAAACGACGACATGGCGTTCTTCAGCTACCACCATTTTCCCACGCAAAACAATTCCGAATTACTTTGAGCAGCTCTTTATGGACTATATGGAAAACGCTATCTGCCCTCTTCCACATACACTACACGGATTAGTGACTATGTAAACGTATCATTCGGTAGAAAACAAACGGACACTAAAATGATCCCTCGAACAAACACAAAACATGTCAGAGCCGTCATATACATCGTTCCGACGTTCCATCCCATCTACAGGTTCTCGCCCACTTTTGCGCCCGCTCCTTGTTCGATTTCGAAACGAAATTTGCGTAGAAAGTATCCCAAGAACGCTGCTTTGTCTGTATGACGAACGTGGAAAGACGTGTAGAAGAAATCGCTCCTGTTGAGAAAATATATATATAATTAGGTTCGATATTTTAGTCTGAGAATCGGTCGCCTCGATACAACCAAGGTACCGAACGCATCGATACTTCAGGTCCGTATCGCACGCCGTCTTGCGATTTTTTGGGACACAAAGTTCCCGGGATAGACTCCGTATTCTTGCTGTATGTCAATGAATCTCTGAATCCATGTAGATTTCCTGCTTCTATCTAGTCTTAGGGAATTTGCTTCATATCCCATTGAGTTCATCTTTGGTAATTTGGTGAATTGTAAATGAATGCACATATAATCCATACTGTCCAACGTACACTTGAAAAGTGAATTCCCTGAAATCATTCATAAAATCAGGTCAGTTTGCAGTCAGATGGGCCTGCTTTCTGGCTTGCTTGCTTCTTTCCTTCCTCAGACATTAGCTTGTGAGGAGCTTAGCCTAGCTTACAGGAAAGCAAAATATACAACGATATGAAACTTGTCAACGTCGTAGAGTATTGGTTGGAAGAAATAACTCAAACAAGGCAATGTTTCCCGTCGATATCCACACGAAATGAGAGTATTTTCATTGAAACTGAAAAAAAGAAATAAAAGAAATCATGCTAGCTAGAGGTTAACTTGAGCATTAGCACCAAGCTAGTGCAGTACAGTAGGTGAGAGGAAGTTATGTGTCTGTTAGCTTAGCATATCAGATCAGGCAAAAGGAAATAAAAAAATAATTTTAAAAATGAGGTGTAGAAAAACCGACCTCTTCGCTTTTTAGGACTTCTTTAAATTCCCGTTTTATCCTCTGCACCGCGATGTTAGCCATGCTGGTGTGTGTGTGTGTGTGTGTGTGTGTGTGTGTGATACTCACAGCCCCCTCCTGTCCACACATGCTACAGCGCCTCTTCGGTGTGATTCGATACTGTAAACCGGTTTCACGATTCAATATGAACAAAAACCGTGTCATTGATATTAAATAAAAAAATGAGTGTTTCTTGTTTATTTTTATTTCACAACATTTCTGACATGGTTTGGACTCACAGTGATGTACTTTGACACGATATGGAAATGTTTTTGTGTCATTCAATCTATGGACACCCGACTTTTCCAGCCATATGTCGTGCTTCCTCTGAACGCTTGCCACAAAGTCGTAGGTGCACAATTGTATAAGATGTTTTGGGATGCGGTGGAAGGATATTTTCCAGCTGCATGAAGATCTGAAGACTGACATGAAGAACGGTCTAAAGGTCCACGACGTTACTGAGCAACCTGGACAATCAGGATGGATTTGGACTGTAATTAGTTTAAACAGTCCATGACAATGGCTTCGGACTGCATTTTGCACGAACAGTTCTGCATTTAACAATGAAAATCTATAATGAATGAACCTTCGTTGCCACAAAGATGAGGATGAGTGTTTTTTCCCCACCATACACAATATAGACCAAAAATATTGGGACACCTGACTTTTCTTCCAGCCATATGTGGTTCTTCCTTAAAACTGGACCTCAGGGATGCAGTGGAAGGACATTTTCCCTTCTGAAATTATAACCCCAAACCTTTTCCAGCATGAAAATGTGCACAAAGCCATAAAGTTATAAAGATCAAACAGCCTGTAATGAACATAAACAGTCTACGACAATGGCTTTTGAGTCTGGTTCCTCTCAGGGTTTCTTCCGGTTAATATCTCAGGAAAAGTTTTTCCTTGGCATTGTCGCCATCGGCTCGCTCGTTAGGGATAAACTTATAGGCACTAACGTATCACATTTTTGAACCTATTTATCTCTGTAAAGCTGAATGAGCCGAATGAGCACAAATCTCCACTCCAAAATCTAGTGGAACATCTTCATATCTATATATTTTTCAGAGAAAATGTTTATGGCTCAATAAAAGGCACAAAACATGCTGTAATCAGCTTTGTGAGCTCTAATTTTCCCATTGCTATAAGTCAGTAGTAACTTTCATTGGAGACAGAGGTACATCCATATTTAGTTCTTGTATAATGTTAGAAATTGTAGAGAATGTGCTTAAATGCTGTAGTATTACAATTTCCCTTCACCAGAACCAAGGGATCCTAACACGTTCTACGAAGTGAACCATAAAGATATAATGTGTTAAGGTTGGGACTGGAAGAACTTGAATTTGGTCCTGCAAAGACCCCTGATAAACAGAAAACCTTTGGGATGACCAATTATGTCCCAGGACTCATCACACAACCTCAGTGCCTGACCTCATCATTGCTCTTGTGGCTGAATAGACAACCCCCACAGCCATTATCTATAATCCAGTGGAAAGCCTTCATAGAAGAGTAAAACTTATTATAGCAGCAAAAGTAAAGCTAAATCTGGAATGGAATGTTCAACAATACTTTATGAATGTGACGGTCAGATGTACAAAACATTTTAGCCAGATATTCTACTGTATATACTTAAGGCCACCAGGGGGAGCCAAAAGCGTACACATACTACACTGTATCTTCTCAAAGTACAGTATCTATAAATATAACAACACTTCAAGCAAGACTTTCTGGATGAAGTTCCCCTCATGTTCCTGGCTGAGATGATGTTGAGAGTGTGAAATTATTAGGTTTCTATTTATTCATATTTCTATTTTATATCAGAGGCGTTGTTTCCATTATTACTGTAACCAAGTAAAATCCGATGTGTATAATATAATATTTTTCCAAGGACAAAAATCATGTTATATACATCTTCTACATTGTATTATTTCATACCCCATTTCAAAAGCATCTTTCTCGATTACAGTGTTGTATTTTCCCCAATTTTATTCATTTTGCCAATCATGCCAAAGCTGTACAACCCATTTTTTTTTTTGCAAGCTCTGGATTCCTTTCAAGTTCTTTATCATACTATAATCACAATATATATATTTGTATAAAGTATATACAGTGCAACACCTCAGTACTCACTTTTTAACAAATCCAATGTGCTGGTGGAATTCCCTTAAAAAAAATCTTTCGAGGCCCAAAAAAACATCCAAGTGACATTGAAGTTGTTAGGACAGAACATCTAAGAACATCTAACTATCAAACAGAGATTTTAAAAAAAAATTCAAGTTACACATTCATTAGTACATTTTAAGTAATTCTGATAACAATGAAAGCAGCTCAGCTCATGAAACATCTCAATGAAAAAATTTTCAGAGAAACCTCTCCAAAGGTTCCAGAGGACATCAATACATCCACAAGCACATTTTAGACAACGAACATGCCACTGTTGGACTACTTCTTGCTAAGTAGTGACCAATACAGAAAGGTCTCTCAGATTCTGTACACCATTGTTTTAATGTCTTGGTTCATCCTCCTCTTCCTTGCCTTCATCCTGCTCTTCCTCCTTCTTCTCTTCATCATGCCAGTTACCATGATGCCAGCCAGCACAGACACACTGATCGAGACACACGTGCCAAAGAAGAGAAATGGTTTGTTCTTACAGATCCAACACTCCGTTTGGCTCACGCTTGGCTCGCAAGGAGAGGTCCCCGGGTCGGCGATGGAGGGAAAGCCACCTTGAGAAATTAGCTGGCGGTAAACGGAGACGGAGGCTTTGGGTTGAGAGCGATGGAGCGAGGAGAGGAAGAAGCCGTAATCTGGAGCATGATGGTCTTGAAGCTTCCAGATATAAAAACCACGCACGTCGACTCCATCAAGCTCACGAGCTAGAGAGAGATAAAGAGAGAGAGAGAGAGAAAGAAAGTCCAGGAATAAGCTAATTATTTGTTCATAGGATCTCATGCATTATATCTATTTGTTTCATTTCATAAAGTGCTTATTCCCAGTTTCATATGTTTAAGACTCTTGAAAATACTATTGACCTCAACTGAATGAACGAGAATTTCAACACTTTGATTTTTTTGCAGATATATTCATTCATTTGCTCACATTTTTAGATGGTACAGTATGTAATCATGGAACAGCATACTGTAGATTTTTTTAGAGTTCTGAATTCTGAGATAGTGTTGAACTGCAAATTTAGTTGAAACCTGGCAACCCTGGCTACTAATATAACTCAACATGGGAATAAGGAAAGTATAGCACTAATAATTCAATATAAACATATTTAAAGTGTGGCTTCTCCACACCAACATGTGCGTTCCATCTGTGGAATCTGTATTCCCACCTCACATCAGGGGATCCCAAGTATAAGGATCAACCACAAGTACTTACTGAAGACAAATGAATAATTCATTCTATGGAACCATTTCATATGAGGTTTTGTTTCAAAGGTCATATTGGGAGAATTTTGCAGAAGAATGCATACGCTCCAATATGTCGCAAGAAAAACACAGGTAAACGGAAGAACATTAGATTAAAAGTTCAATACCTTTCATTGACTACCATTCGTAAACTATACTTTATCTAACTCCATATCAATAAATTCATTGCTCATTATTCGTCACATCAAATTGTTGTTACTTCATTTTTGAATTCATGCCTCTTGTAAAACATGCCCTCTCACAAACACATGCGTTTACTACTGCATAACATTCTAATGATCCCAAAGGTCCTTTATAAACTCTGGCTGTAAGAGTGAGGTCAGGTGATAAGACGTGTTAATGTTCGGAAATGCTTTAGCAAAGCTGTGTACTGTAATAACCTTTGACCTTTGATTGCATGAGGGAGAGGTAGAGGCTGATAGTAGCAAAACAACACATTTCTCACAACACGTAATTATGAAAAATGATTTTGCAACAAGCTAGCTATTGTATTGTGGTTAACATTTACATTAAATAGTAAAATTAGCAAATGAAGCATGGCGATCCCAGGCGATTTGCTACGAATAAATTATGAGGAACCGTTGGGTAAATGTAATCTTATATGAAACTTGGTATTATTTTGAACAGCCAACTTGGTCTTACCCTTCAGTGCTTCCTGCATGTAGCTCTTAATGTATCGTTGCCTTAGGTAGTCATTATGGGATGCCTGGTCATCAATCCCCGTGGCTGTAATAATTACAGGATGACTGTTCCCATAGCGATTCTTCACCCACCTCAGGACTCTGCGTAGCCCCCAAGGGACAAGTGCTTGGCCCTTATTCGAGGACGCCCATGTTGGATCTGTCATGAACGAGCAGTCATAATCATGGATGAATGAACTAGATTCGGGGTCTTGCCTCAGTTTTGGGTAAACCAGACGAGTTGTGAAGTGATTGAGTGCAATGAAATCTAGGGTGCCTCTAAGCTCAGACCTCTCATCGTCAGAAAAGTATGGAACACGAAAGCAGTCACGGCAGCTATTTGCATCGATGTAGTTTTTCTCCTGTAGAATAGGATCAAGGAAACGGCCAAGTTCGAAGAACAGGAAGTGTTGGACAGCATGGGCATTAGAGTCTACAAAGGGATTGGCCGGTTCTACCCAATCGGCATGAAGTGCAAAACTTATGGTCGCCCCCTGCTGGGTACGGAAACGCGTGTGGTAAATATTCCATGCACGAGCGTGTGCCATCAACACGTTGCGCACTACGGCATCTCTTTCATCTGCACTCACTTTGTATGCTTCTGTCAGACGATTTGGTTCATTAACAGTGATCCAGACATCCACAAATGGGCCAAAAATTTGAAAGCAAAACGTGGCATAGTCGACAAAGGCATCGCTCGTACTTGCATTTATCCATCCACCTTGAGCATGAAGCAACCTTGGTAAGCCCAGTGTGTGAGACCTAAAGCTGGGGTGGTAGAGTGTAATAGCTACCCTGATGCCCTTCTTCTGGAGCTCAGTCAGCATGCAGCGGTAATATCGCACCGTTGCTGCATCTGCAGACAGTATGTCACCGTTGGGGAAAAGCTGAGGCCAATCCAAAGCAAATCTGTAATGTGTGGACCCTGTGACCATTAGCAGGCGGATGTGATTTTTAATAGCGAGGAAGTCAGTGCACTGGGAGCCACGGGTGCGAAGAGTTACTCCTGAGACAGGATGAAGGGAACCATCGCCGCTAAAGTTCCACCGATATGGCACCGGATCCGTGAACTGAGGTGAAAATGGCTGTAGTTGGACCTGTGGAATTAGAAATTAACATCACTTGTTTAGGAAATTTGCTAACACAAGACTCTGACTTGAGCCAACAATCCATTATACTAGAGTCTTCTTCTTCTTCTTCTTCTTCTTCTTCTTTCGGCTGCGGATCATCTGTCTCCATACTACTTTGTCCTCTTCACCTGCCTCTTTCAAACCAAAACCCTGCATGTCTGCCCTCACCACCTCCATAAAACTCTTCCTTGGCCTTCCTTCTTACCTCCATTCTTCTACCAATATACCCCAAGTTCCTCCTCTGCACATGTCCACAATATCTCAATCGACCCTTTCTCACTTTGTCCCCAAAACGTCCTACGTGCACTGTACCTCCCATCCTCGTCACTCAAAATATAAATCTTAACATCTTTAGCTCTGCTACCTCCAGCTCCACCTCCTGTCTTTTAGTCAATGCCACTGTCTCTAAACCATACAACATAGCAGGTCTCACCACAGTCCTATAAACTTTCCCTTTCACTCTGGCAGATACCTTTCTATCACCAATCACTCCTGCCACTCTTCTCCACCCACTCCACCCTGCCTGCATTCTTTTCTTCACTTCTCTAACACATTCTCCATTACATTGCAGTGTTGATCCCAGGTACCTGAACTCATCCACCTTCACCACCTCTTCTCCCTGCAACCGCACCACTCCACTGCCCTCCCTCTCATTCACACACATGTACTCTGTCTTACTCCTACTGACTTTCATTCCCCTTCTCTCCAGCACATACCTCCACCTCTTCTCAACCTGCTCCCTACTCTCACCACAAATCACAATATAATCCGCAAATATCATAGTCCGGGGAAACTCCTGTCTGACCTCGTCTGTCAACCTGTCCATCACCACTGCAAACAGGAAAGAGCTCAGGGCCCAACCTTGATGCAGTCCAACCTTCAACTTGAACCAGTCTGTCGTTCCTACTGCAAACTTCACTGCTGTCACACTGTCCTCATACATGTCCTCCACCACCCTCACATACTTCTCTGTCACTCTTGGCACCCTGTCGTACACGTTCTCTAAATCCACAAACACACAATGCAACTCCTTCTGACCTTCACTATACTTCTTCATTAACATTCTCAAAGCAAATATTGCATGCGTAGTGCTCTTACTCGGCATGAAACCATACTGTTGCACACAGATGGTCACCTCTTCTCTCAGCCTGGCTTCCTCTACTCTTTGCCATAACTTCTGGGTGTGGCTGATCAACTTTATTCCCTGTAGTTACTGCAGGTCTGCACATCTCACTTATTCTTAAACACCGGTACCAGCACACTCCTTCTCCATTCCTCAGTCATACTTTAACCTTCCAAAATTGTGTTTAAGAATCTGGGTAAAAACGCCACTGCCATCTCTCCTAAACATCTCCACGCTTTTACTAGTATGTCATCCGTCATCTTAATAGCTGCTCTCACTTCCTCCTTAATTAATCCTATCCACTTCCTGCTTCACCAATTACACCTCATCCAACCTTCTCTTTTTTATTTTCCTTGTTCATCAGCTGCCTAAAATACTCCCTCCATTTTCTCAACACATACTCCTCATTAGCCAAACACATTTCCATCTGCATCCTTTATTGCTCTAACTTGTAGCACATCCTTCCCAACTCGGTCCCTCTGTCTGGCCAAACGGTACAAGTCCTTTTCTCCTTCTTTAGTGCCCAACTTCTCATACAGCTCCTCATATACCTTTTCCTTAGCTTAGCTTATACATTTCTCTTCACCTGCTGCCACATCTCCTTGTACTCCTGCCTACTTTTCTCATCTCCATCCTTTTAGCAAAATATACCACCATCTGCCCTTCCACATTTCTCTTTTTAGGCCATCATCTACTCATCACCTTTGTTCCCTTCAACAACATACAGATTAAAATTTGCCCCAATCATCAATCTTTCATTCCTTGGTTCACTCTCCACCACTTCATCTAACTCACTCCAGAATTTATTTTTCTCATAGGCACTGATGACATTTATCATCACCGGCTTGTGCAACCATGATGGCTGGGTTAATCCATTATTAATCGATTTAGAAAATATGGAGTTGCCTTATTTTACTTTAAAGTAGTTTCATAATTTGTTAACATAGCAGCCAATCTGGAGCTAGCCCTCCCCATTTAAAATGACATGCACATTAAAGAAATGCGAAATTCTGCATAAAACTGGGCCAATATGCAACAAAGACGCTTGACATGATTTGGCAAGTTTGCGTGAACCTGCCTGCTACACAACAAAAAGAAATGTAAAAAGTGTACTCTTTATCCATTTTACCTTACCTGCAGGATAAAATCTGCTACACCAAACTGGAAATCGCAGGAAAAATGACCATCAATGTCTGGCTCAGTGTCGTCAAGAAAGCCATTGTTCTTGATGATCTGCCTGTAGTACTGAGCTGTTGTTTTCGGGACTCTGGAGCGTTCAGGCTGGTTAAAGTTGATGTAGAATAGTCCTCTTCGTATGCTATAGCCGCTATTCCACTCAAACCCATCCACCAGAGACCACGCTGTGTAGCCAAATACCTTCACGTGGTCCACGACCACCGCTAAAGCACAAACATGCACAGTATTCTAAATAGATAACACTTCAAAAATCATTAAATATCTGTCAATGTTCAAGGTATGTAATGCACCCAGTAAGTAGATCAACACAAGCTAGCATGATTATATTGTTCTTTGAGAAAAATATAAGGGTATATTGAAAGTGCTAATTCACAACATTTGGTGGTGAACTTGAGAATTGCTGGATTAGAATTTAAATTCAAACAATGTACATATTAAAACTAGGCAAATTTAAAGACATGCTTTATATGTGCTTTTCTGCTAATTACTGTGCAAGTAATTGCCTTTGGTTCAAGAAATGCATTCTCAATTTAGCTGCTAATATTATTTTCACTCTGACACGTGATTTTCCTCCAATCCTCTAACCTTGAAGCACTTGGTTAATAAAGTTCTTCATAATGTAAATGGCCACCGTGTCTTCCACTCCCACAGAGGCGTCAGAGAACCAACTGCTTTCTGCCACCAGCACCGAAGGGTCCTCGTACTCCTTCTGGATCCAGCCCAGAATTTTTCTCAGGTTCAGTGCACCTGTCTGGCCAAAATTAGCCCAAACTCTTCCTGCACGTACTGAATCAGGCCCAAGCGCCAATGAGAAGAAATCTGCTGTGCCACGAACCCAAAGCTTTTCCTGTGATGTAAGATTTGGGACCAGGGCCGGGTAAGAAGAGCGTAGCGACGATGGATAGTCACCATTTCCATAAATCGGTTCTGCAAACCAGCCAATCACAGCCTCCATAGACTTCTGACAGAGCTCTACATTCACTGGTGTAGCCTGGGCTTTAAAAGGCTCCACCCAATAGGAACCGAGTGTGATGGAGATTTGGCCGTGTTGGTGGGGACGGAAGTGCTTGTCATATATGTGCCAGGCGTTGGCATGAGCCTGTAAAAAATAATATATATAATATAAAAAAATAAATGTAAACATGTTTTTAATCCAGGACAAAGTACACTACATGGAAAAAGGTTCTGGGACATCTGACTTTTCCAGTCATATGTGTGTTCTTTTTTTTTAAACAATCATTCTCCAAAATCTAGTGGAACATCTTTATAGAACAGTTGAGGTCAAGGGCACTAAATGTGGAATGGGATGTTCATAATTTCACATACAAATCTTATGGTCAGATGTCCGCAACCTTTTGTCTATATAGTCAATTAAATGTATCCAATGCATCCAAGGAGCAGCTGGAAAGTTAGCTAACTTGTTAGCAAAAAGCTTTAGTGTGAAACTAAGTAAACAATTTGAGAACACAGTTAAACAAGAAACCAGACCACACAAACGTCTCTGTCCTGATTTCCGACATGTCGACAAACATTTCCACAGAAAACATCACCATATCAGTGTTGCAAATGCACTTCTATTTGGTTACATGGTTTGTCCAGCCAACAAGTCTTGGTGTAACATATTTAGACGTGTTTTAACATAAATTGCCGCAGTCAGTGCTAAAATTGATAGAAAATTACCCAACGCACCCTAACTGATTTTGTTCAACAGTACAACAATCGAATAAAAAGTGGTATAGCCGCATGACACTATTAATTATTAATCTTTCTGCAGTCCGCAGTGGATTCCTCCTCAATGCTCATGGACAGTCTGCATAATGAAATAATCTTTTAGTTTTTTTGTGTTTAGTAAAGCAGAGGTCATGCTCAAACCATGCATTGTAAACAAAAAAAATTGCTTGTCCTTCCACTGTAAATAATTCAAAACAAACACATGGGAAAGTAAAGTAAAATTCGAGTCGCTATTTAGTTCTATCCCTGAAGCCACATCAATTACCTACTATTATTTTCTCCTAAACCTCTAACCCTCTATCCACACCCCCCCCCCCCCCGAATCCCCTTTGACCTCTCGACCTTGTGCTCACCCTGATGAGGTTGTGTGCCACGATGAAAGGGTCAGCAAGGTCACCGGACACCCCTGGAGCATGAATCCCTGTCCCATAGCCCAAAAATGCAATTATGAGTGGATTGTGCACAGTGATCCAGTATCTCACATCTTGGCCAAATGTTTTAAAGCAAAATGTAGCATAGTCTCCGAAAATCTGGACCAGTTTTGCGTTCCTCCAGCCTCCCAGTTCGTCCTGCAAAATTTGAGGCAAATCCCAGTGAAACAAGGTCACCACGGGCTCCAAATCGAGTGCCTTCAACCGGTCAATCAGTTGCTGGTAATGCTCCACAGCGGCAAGATTCGGTTTTCCTGTGGCATCACCGTCTGGGAAAATACGGGGCCATGATATAGAGAAAGAGTAAAAATTCACTCCAAGGTACCGAAGTGACTCGATGTCCTTTTCCCAGAGAACATAACTGTTGCTCGCTGTGTCTGCTGTCATGTTTGCTGTTCCAACATTGCGGTGAGTAAAGTGGTCCCAAATCGATTGTCCTTTTCCATCCTGATCCCATGAGCCCTCAGTTGGGAATGCTGCAGTTCCTACACCCCAGAGGAATCCCTTAGGGAACACCCCAGGCAAGAAGTCATTTTGGTTTAGCGACCCATACCATAAGGTCTTTCCGTCACCTGAGGAACACTCTCCTGCATCCCAGACTCCTGTCGTCATGAGGAGAAAGGACAGAAAAAGGACATGGGGCATCTTTTTAAAAAAAAGGAAAGGATACCAGGTCAGAACCAGAACTCATCCTGCAGGAAAAAAAAATGGTCGTATCATAGACGAGAGGAGGACATCCGATTTCTTAACCTGCCTCAGCTCGCACTATGACACTCTCTTTCTAGGTCTCGTTCTTGTTCTCTTACTCTCTTACTCACACACTCAAAGGCTCGTTGATGGAAGGAAGGAGGACCTCCGATCAATGATTAACATGAACTCTAATACATAACTATCAACTCTTCCCTGTCTTCCTGCCTCTCCGTCACCCTCCCATCAGAGAGAACGTGTCTTCGTTGCAAGTAAATTGGAATTTATTGAAACTTGCAAGAAATCTGAGATTTTCTGTTTTCACAAGTGGATCATTTCTCCTATACGCTGTAGATTTGTACCTGAGAACTGTTGGTGAATCGTGAAATATGAATATAATCTCAGTTCAAAGTGCTGCAATGTTTGAGACAATGGAGACAGATGAGTTATCAAGTATCAGGTTTTGAAATGGTTTAAAGGATTATTAGCTGCAAAAATTATTCTAAATTGCATATTGTATATTAGCCATTAGCTAGCTGAATAAGTATGTTTTTCCATATAAAAGCTTTGTACTAACCATCACATCAGTTTCTTTGTTTGATATTAAGTAGTGATTACCACTTGTGGTCAATATATTTTGGCAAAAGATGAGATAATATGTAAGAGGCATCTTTGCTATACGAGCTAGATAGCAAGCCACTGAAACCCCACATTGACTTAAGATGCATTAATGCAAAAGTGTTGGGACTTTTCCAGCCATATGTGGTTCTTCCCCAAACTGTTCCCACAAGTTATATAGGCTGGTACAGTAGCATGAACATATTCCTAGAGGAATGGAGTTTATTATCAAATCAAATGGCATTTAATTGTGGAAAGTGATGTCTACAATCAAAATTGTAGACATTTTTTTAAGCAACAACTCATGTAGTTTTTCTCTAGATGAATAACCTACTATAAACTGAGTAAATTATATGATCATGTGTTAGTGTTTTATGTACATGTGAAGAGGCCTAATAATTGACTTCCAATAGGCATTCACAAATAATACCTCTCGTAGTTCCCCAATTAAAAAGAACAGAGGATACATTTGTTTCACAAGCTTCTCTCCCTTGGCTCCTTGTGAAACACTGAGGGGGAAAAATAAAAATAAATAACACAACACACCATAAAAGAAGACACGCCGCAGGGTCAGGTGTGTAGATCGAATCAAATCATTAGCTAATTGGATTGTCCAGCCGGAGGTGATGACAGGTTTTTATAAAGGACATCTGTTGGGGACTCAGGATGTGATGACAATTTTCGACGCAACCGGGATGGAGTAAACTGAATCAAACCAAGAGGACATTGCAACATGGAAGAAAACAAAAACAAACAAAAAATCCCTTCAATTTTCCGCTACATTTTTGTTTTTTTTAAATCTCATTGAATTATTCATCGGGAGAAAAATAGGTGGAAATATATAAAACTAAGGAATAGAAATGAATAGAAAATGAGATATGAAGAAAATAATAAATGAATAATCTGATAATTATAATGAGGGTCACTTCTTATTAAAGGAAACATACTGTACTGTATATAGACACAAGTTTACACCCTGACCATAAGATTCATTTGTGCTCCACATTGCGTCCCCATTTGCTGTTACAATAACCTTTTTGTACTTGTTAGGTGACAACGCTGTTAATATACTGATACTGCCAGATACTGATGTAGGTGAGGTGATGAGGTCTGAGGTATAGTTCACATTCATTCCAAACGGGTTCAATAGGGGTGAGGTCAAAGCTCTATAGCAGGAGATCTTCCATTCCAAACCATATTATGATGGAGCTGGCTTTGTTCATGGGGGTATTGTTATTCTGGAGCAGGTTTGGGTCTCCTAGTTCAAAGGAACTTTCATGGTACTGCATCCAAAGACGTCCTATACAATTGTGTGTCTCCAACTTTGTGCTGAAAGTTTGGTGGTGGGGAATCACTCATATAATCTGTATTTCTGGTATCTGTTTCTCAAGGTTTTAGAGCAATAAGGATAAGTATAGACAGAGTTTCTTTTCGGTTTTTCCATATGACCTTATATAACATTATTTCGTCATTAATGCCCCTTTAAACACTTGGACATGCTTTGATATAAAAAAAAAAAAAGGAATTAAAAAAATAAATTTGACTAAAATTTTAAAAACTAAAATTTGATTTCTTCCCTTCATTCAAAGCACCTGAAAGATCCTAAACCAGTGTCTGCTATTCATCTAAAAGAAAGAAAGAAACAAAAGAAAGAAAAAAAGAAAGAAAGAAAATCCTGAAATGAAAAAAAAAATAGAAATTACTGAGAAATGACATAGCAGGTGGAAGCAACGAAAGAAAAAAGGAATCCAGGGAAGAAAGAAAGACAAGGTTAAATGGAGAGGAGAAATAGGTAAATAAAAAACAATTAAAAAGAAGGAAAAACATTACAGATAATTACAGTGAAAAAAAGAACAAAGAAAATAATGTAGGAAAAAGGAACAAAAAAATGTCTTGCATTTTAACATAGAAAAGAAACAATGAACAAATGTGAATAAAGTAAAAAAAAAAAAGAATAAACAAATCAGTAAAGAAAGAAACATACAAAAAAAGAAACAAATAAAAAAGAAAGTAAAAGAACTGAGTCAAACTGGGGAAAAAGGGAAAAAAGGGAAAAAAGAAGAAGAGAGAAAGAGGAACAGAAACACAGAGAGAAAGTCGGGGACAGAAATAGATACAGACTGGTCTCATTTGTATTGTATTAGAACACATTAAAACATACATTTGTCAGTTATAGCTCAGTGAACAGTGTGTGTGTGTGTGTGTGTGTGTGTGTGTGTGTGTGTGTGTGTGTGTGTGTGTGTATGTTGTTTATGAGCTTTTCTGTTGAACGAATATTGTATTTGGAATGCAGTATCCTGGTCTTTCAAAGAGTTTGATTTAATCAAATAGAAACACTCATAGCTTCTCTCTCTCTTTCTCACACACACACACACACACACACACACACACACACACACACACACATACACACATACACACACACCTACCATACCATTATCTGTGTTTGTAAATCCATTATCAGTGTTTGTGTGTATTTGCTCATCCATTAAATCGAGTCAAATGTACATCATGTGGAAGTGTAACTGAGGTTACGGTGGCAGCTTGAGGCTACTGACTGACTCACTCACACACACACACAAACACACACACACACACACACACACACACACACACACACACACACACACGCTTCTGAGCTATATAGTGATAGTAAGATTCACCGATTTACATTGGTGCATCGTCATAATCAATTTAATGATGTGATGCATCAATTTGTAAAAGTTTGTATCGTTTACAAGTTATTTTTCTTTTTCTTATTTTTAACATATTTGAATCAGTAAAAGAAAAAATATTCATATCTAATTATTAGTAGATGGGCTATACTTATATCATTTAGAAAGTGACCAATAATTTACAGGTAAATTGATTTCTTCTCGCATCACAACGCTACAGAGACCGAGGCGTGTCCTGAGTCTCACATAGAATATTAACATGGCAGAGGTAGAGCTGTAACCTCCTGGAGACAGAACAGAAAAAGAATATCTCATCTTTTATCTATTTTATCTATGTGTGAAGGGGCCAAGCCTTAGAAGTCAGAAGGCACTTAAGTCAACTGATGATTTGCTGCCTGTCTGAACCAAAGAAATGAAAGCGAACTATCTGTACCATTAAATTGCATCGTATTTTTTTCATGTTGGATTGATTCGAAATAAAAATCGGCTCACACTACATCGTATAAGGGGTAAATCCTATCACATCCCATCGGTAGCTGCTTCATATGTACCTTTAATGTATCATATCATTGGCTATGCATCAGTTATACAGATGCACATCCCTAATATAAAGTTTACCCATTTCTCCAGTTCACAAAATACAATTAAAGCTCTATTCAGATTGAATTAGTTTTATATTACTATATGGAGCAAAGTAATTATTTCAGCATCCCAAATTGTAGTCATGGAACATAGAAGGGTTTTAAACTTTAAAATTGTTTATAACTGTCAACCAATCAGTATAATTCTTCGTGAATAAGAAATATGGCACTTATAAAAAATACACTGTACTATGTACTATAGTAGTGGGACACATGACTTTTCCAGCCACATGTGGTTCTTCCCTAGACGGTTAGGTCAAATTTGGAGACTCATACCTGTTCCAGTTGTTGCGGAAGATCTTGATTGGCCCGCTGTAGAGCCCTGAACTCAACCCTACTGAACATATTTGGAATAAATTGTAACGCTGACTGCACCCCAGGCCTCTTCACCTACATACCTACAGCAGCAAGCACCCTTTTGTGGAAATTTTGTGGAACATCCACAGAGAAAAGTGAAGCTTATTATAACAGCAGATGGGAACTGTAGACTGGAATGTTCAAGAATCACATACCAAACTTTTTACTCAGGTGTCAACTATTTGTCCAAAACAAGTATGTCTTAGTATATAAAATATTGTTTAAATAGATCCGTTTTGTAAAGATGCTGTAAGAGGAATCGATTTCTTTCCACAACCATGACAAGCTTTCGGATCACCGGAACGCCATGATGCTCTACAAATTTTTATGGTTATTATATAGTACATTGGTTAATATCAATAAAATGGTAATATTTATGTAAATCTCTGTAAACCAAAACGTGTGTTAGTTAATATAAGGAAATGGTAATAATGGTCGTTAATATCCCCAAATCTCAGCTCTGCTTTCGTCTTTCATGCAAACAACTGTGTTGGGCAGGAAGAAACGTTTAAAAAAAAAAAAAAAAAGCAGAAGTAAAACTGCATTATTTGACTCAGAATGCTTTACTTAAATCATATGAGATGCACTAGTGGTAGTCCCCATCACCATCACCATCACCATCACCATTGGCATTTCTGATAACACACTCGGCAATTCTTCTCGGTAAGTAACTAGACACTAAAAAAGAATGCTTATACTCTATAAATTGACAAACTTGACAAAAAAATAATGCTTATTATTAAATAATGCTTAAAGAAAATGAACACCATACACTTGACACTTAACAATATATAACTAAGCCAAATGAGTAGTTGAGATATTTCTATAAATTTCTACCTGTTTTGAGACTGTATGACAGATACACCCTTATAATGTTAAAATGTTCGTTTAATGTGCTTTAAGAAGCGTTTTCCTTTAAGGAACAGAAAACCAGTACTGAAACCAGATGGGTTAGATAGTCCTCTGTAATACCTGAACTCTTGCTAACACTATACATTTTTATTTTTGTAAATGTGTTGCAAATGTAATAGCATCAAAATGGCCAAAGTTTTAGCAAGATATTGTGGAAAAAGAGCATTAAACACGCAATAATTTACTTTGAAACACTGCAATTCATTCCTGAAGCACTCAGATAAAGCTTTTTATCAGCTTTACTGTCCTGTTCCAGAATCTAAATGCAAATATAGAAGAATGCCATTATATAAAAAAGAAAAGGGTCATGTTAAGTTATTTAAAAGATGGTAGCTCCATCCACAAAAAAAAAAAAAAAGAAATCCATGTCCTAATAGCAACTTGTGCACCTTAAAAAGCAATAAAAAGCATTTGGCAAACAAACAAGGGCAAAGTGTTGCTAAGTCATCTATCTATAATTAAAATATTCTTCTTGTCTTTTAACAGATAATACTTGAACCAATGATGGCTCAAGGGCTCCCCCGGTTGCCAGTGGTGGTAGTCCTCATGTTTTTGCCACATTCCTTTTCATTGGACATGGATACATTCATTTTTGACTACTCTTCCAGAAATCTTTCTGCTGTTCCCCCTAATCTCTCCCTGTCGATTCAATACCTAGATCTCTCTCAGAATCGAATTGGGACCCTAAAGAAATATGACTTCCCTACAACACCCAGGCTCTTTTTTCTCAACCTGTCCTGGAACATTGTGGAAGATATACACCCAGAAACATTTATCTGCACTCCTCTTCTCACAACACTGGATCTGTCCCACAACAGCCTAACAAATTTGTCCCACCAACAATACCTGGTGCAAGCGCAAAACCTACAGTACTTGGACTTGTCTTCCAACTTGTTCGTAGTTATGGCACTCGGGAGTGAGTTTCACTCACTCATAAAACTGAAATGGCTTGGTTTGAGTGCCAGTATTATTCAGGACAACAACTTTGCAAAGATCTCAAACCTCCATCTCCAAACTCTCTTCATTCATGCTGAAAATTTGATGGGGTATGAAAACGGAAGTCTTGCGGGTGCAAAGGCAGAGAAAGTTGTTGTGCAAATGCCCAATAATGCTTTTGATCTTCCGATAATTGTTGATACCCTGTCATCATTTATAGAAGTAGAGTTGAAGGGGTTATACAATCCGGAAGACTTCCTCGGAATACTTATGACACACCAAGTACGCATTCAAACGGATAAATTACATCTGTCCTCCGTGTGGACTACCTGGAAGATCATAACAACCCTCACAAACAGGGCCTTAATGTCATCCATCCACCATTTTACTCTGTCTAATCTTACCCTTCATGATATGATGGGACATTACTCTGTAATCCAAGGCTACCATTTAGATTCCTTTAGTATTAGACAGGCATCAGTGACTGTGTTCCTGTTTGATCAACAGAGTCTATATGATTTCATTATCAGTATACCTGCAAGAAATCTAACTTTTGTACAGACACCAATAGTCCATATGACCTGCCCAAAGCTTGTTAGTGTAATACAGGTGCTTGATTTATCAGACTGTGTCCTAACTGAAAATGTCTTCAAAAGTCGCTTTGGGGAATGTAATACATTGATCAATCTAGAAATATTGGTCTTGAAAAGAAATAATCTTAGAAAGTTGATGCCACTGGCTTCAAGGATTAAAAAAATGAGTTCGTTAAGACGTGTGGACTTCAGCCAGAATTCGCTGACTTATGAGGAAACTCAAGGTGAATGCACTTGGCCCTCGAAAATCACCCATTTGGATTTATCTTTTAATGAGTTTGACCAGATTGTGTTTAAGTGCTTGCCAAACACACTTATTAATCTCAACCTCCAGAACAACCACATCAGTGCGATTCCAGCAAATATTTCTCGTTTGGACTCTCTCAAAGTTCTTGATCTCACAACGAATCGTCTGCTTGACCTCCCAGACTGCTTGGGGTATCCAAATTTGCAACAACTTGTACTACGTGGGAACTTCATCCATGCACCGTCGACAGATTCTCTCAAAAACTGTTCACACTTAAACTTGGTAGATATCAGTTTGAATCCCTACATCTGTACCTGTCCTTTGAGAGAATTCACTAAACTTATTGATGACAAGGGTACACTGGGTGGCTCAAGTTCTTGGAACAAACAAAGGATCGCAATGGCCCATTGGCCAGATGGATATCAATGTAGTTACCCAGAACACTGGAGAAAAGCAGTGCTTCAAAAGCTCCGCCTACCAGAGGTCATCTGCAATGCTAGACTACTGGCAGTAACCATTTTGGTCCCGGTCATAAGCTTGATCATTGCTCTAAAAATTGTAGTCAAAAAACTTGATGTTCTTTGGTATATGGGCATGATTTGGAAATGGACTCAGCACCGTGCCAGAAGATCCCAACAACAAGCAGAAGATCTTGAAGGAATACGCTTCCATGCTTTTATCTCCTATAGCCAAAGAAATGCCAACTGGGTTATAGAACAACTCGTGCCCAAACTTGAAGGTGAGGACCCTACGACCCAAAATGGATTGAGACTGTGTCTCCAAGACAGAGACACAACCCCAGGAACTTTTATCCATGAAAACATCCAACATTGCATAGAACAATGTAAATACTGCATCTTTGTGCTGTCCCCTCACTTTGTGAAGAACGTGTGGTGTAACTATGAGCTGTATTTAGCAAGCCACAAGCAGATAGAACAAGGTAAGGACAAGATCATCCTTATTCTGCTAGAGCCATTGCCGACATATCTTATCTCCTCAGATTATCCAAATTTAAAGAAACTAATGGCTAGACGCACTTACTTAGAGTGGCCGCAAGACAAAGCTAAGCAGAGACTGTTTTGGGCGAACCTGCGAGTGGCCCTTCAAGCTGATCTACCAGATTCTGCTGAAGGAGAATAGAAAGGAGAAATGAAACTGGATGGATAAACCGCTCATTTAGACCCAAAAGGACCCAAACAAAGTCAATAACTGTACTGTTCACTGGTTCAGTACAAAACAGGTTTTTGCCAAGATTTGTATTTAATTAAAAGTTCATGGTGTACAACAATTATATAAGAATAACAGTTCAAAAAGTTGTTCCTTGTTTCAAATTAAAGGCATTTATACAATACATCTGAATGCAAGATTATTTAAGTTGTACTTCATATAAAATGAACAAACTGATGCTGTGATTTCCATCGTAAATCAAATAACATCAGATAACCAACGACTGAAATGACCAAGTGATGCAGTCACCTGCCAAGGTAAGTACGTAGACATGAAAACCTTAAGAGTTCTGAGGGGTTCTTCATAGGAAAGGATGCAACCAGTGCAACCAATTAGCCAGAGGTTTCGCAATAGAGCAAAGAGCTTTAACAGACAATCGGCAGGTTAAACGAACCTGTTAAAAGTAAAACACTCCTGTTTTAATGTGTGTGTACTTATCCAAAATAGGCAACTATAAACCTTTCAGGGAGGTAACAAATGAAGGTTACAAAAGTCAATGTTACATTTCAGGAAGGTTACAAAAGTCAATATTAAACATCGGCTTTTTTTTTTTTTTGCACAAACACAAAGTCAAAGGAATCCAATGTAGATGTAGTGGAGATGGCAAATGTTCCAGAGTGCAATCCCCCCGTTGAGCCGAGTGACGGCGGAGACTTTGCTTGGTTAGTTAGCGATCTACAAGGTGACGAGTGGACATTAAAGATGAAGCTGACAGTTTATCGATGAGGAGAACCGGACAGGTGAAAGCACTTTCGCTTCACTCTCTATAGGTAGAGATGGACAATCTAGAACTTTCCTCCAAAATACATCTCGTGTTAATTCTAAACATTGCTATGGAAGTTATTTAGGGGGATATTTTCCATTGTCCCGACTCAGGGTAAAGACTGAATGAGGATGATTTTCTCATTGATGCAAAACCGATGTAGTACGGCGAGAAGGTTTTCTCCGCAGCGTGACACCTGGCGCTCCATGGCCAGCCGGAAATCTTCTTTCACACCCTTGGTAATGCCGCGAGTCACAGTGTGATGTCTGGAGGGAAAAAACCAGACAAAAACAAAAAGTAGGCAAGGGTGGAGTTTGTACTTCGCTTGCAATCAGATGTTATAAACGTTTACAAAGGCAAACTGTTTTTACACCTTGACTGAGATCATGTGATTCATCAGGTCGTGATCTCGGTCACGACCTGAAACAGCTCAAGTCACATGTAAAAGCACACCCATATCCTCTCTCTCTATCTCTCTCTTACACACACACACACACACACACACACACACACACACACACAATTGTGTAATCTTCAGTTATCAACACACACACAGCAGATAATTTGTGACAGGCTCAACACATCAATTGTAAAATACACAGATGCATAAAACACACTGAATTCATTCAACACCACCACCAACAAAAATGAACAAACTGCAACAGAATGCCATGGATCGAAACAAAAAAAAATTGTGAAATGAAAATCCTGTGAATTAAAAAACAAACAAACAAAAATAAAAACGGGAAATACAGCGACGTGTTGCGGCGTATGAGCAGGCTGGGAGTTTGGGAATGGGCAAGGTTTAATGACGAGGGTGGGGGTACCTGTCAGCCTTCTGAGCCCCAGGAAGCAGCAGGGTATTTAACTCCACCCCCAGGGCGGGGCTGGGGTTCCTATGGACATCAAACACCAATTCATCAACAGCCCAAAAACAGGGTTGCATTCAAGACCGGCGAATGTTACCCCTGATTATCTCTGAAGCGAATCTCTGACAAATACGAAATGTGGTTCAAACTTTCATAATCACTGTGGCACGCTAACGAAACCGTTTGCTAGCTTCCATGATAACTAGCAGACATATTAGCAATCAAGCCGATGAGCTAGCAAAATGTTTTTTTTCATTGAAACAGTTGGACAACTTTTGTAATAGCTATTATATTAATAATATTACTTTGTTAGCTAGCGTCACAACAATGCTATGAATATTTCAGCTATAACTAGCTTTAGAAAAAGAGCTCACGACAGCTAGCTAAACATAAACAGCTAGCCAGCTAACATCGACATAAAATAGTATGTAGGACCCCTGGAATGACAAACTAATGGCGCCTTCCATTACATATAACGATGAAAAACTCTGTATCTTTCATGATATTTCTTGTATACACTGAACCGTGTTGTTCCTACATGGTTTTGGGTCTTGAATGCACGCCATGTGTATAGGTTAAAGGTCATTTGAAGCAAAATCAGCCACCACACAGTGCATATTAGAGGTTGCTAGAAGCTAAGCCAGCTCGGTAAGGTAGGGTAAGGAAAAAAAAAAAAAGTGGGAAACAATGTCAGATTATTTATTCTCTCCATTAGATGCGTTAGATTCAAATCCAAAATTATTGGCACCCTTCATAAAGCTTACGCAAAATCGAATGTGCGCAACTGGATTGCTAGATCTAAAAAAAGAGAAATTACTTTTTTTTTTTTATTATAGAAATTAATTATTTATATGGTAAAATTCGTACATAGTTAAATTCGTAAAGATGCTTCTACATTCAAGAAACTATTCCAACATACATGTCAAATTGTTCACGATGGGAATACAAGACTTTTGTTATTCCGTATAATATAGAGATTTTTGCTCGTTTTCAGGCAGGGTGCCTATAATTTAGGAGCCAACCAAAAGAGGCTTCGTCCAGACGAAATAAAAAACAACAGCTTCCGATAAAAGCTCTTTATTAGTCGCTTGCTATTACGTTATATTTCATAAAAGATGAATAAACTTACTTAATGAGCATCCCCTGATTGGGCAATAACTCCAGTTGGACCCGCCCACCCTCAGTCGTCCGGAGGTATGCGAATTCTTCCAACATGTCGATATCTGAGTTGGTAGTCAAGGGGACTAACAAGAGAACCAGCACTAATCCAACACAGTTTAACATATGGTGAAGTTCTTCCAATGTCCTTACCAGGTCGAGCTACTAACAGCTAACTAACTACTCTAGCTTTCTAACTACATTCTTGCAATCACCATTTCTTGTTTTTATTTTTTATACAATAAGGTCAGGGTGAAGGATACTGGTGACATAGTTGAAGAAGTTCTCGTACTGAAAACTTCCCTGGTCGCAAATTTTGTCCACTGCCTTCAGAAACAGAGTCTCTCCCTGGGGCCAATCGTACTGCAACAGGACGATCACATGACCTAAAGACAGGTCATCTCTGCTGCTGTCGGCGAACGCTCGCAACTACAAATGGACAGAGAGGAGATTTAACCGGTATTCATTCCTCCATCATTTCTAATCCTGTAAAGAAGTGGTAGGATAATACTGAGTGAATAATGGTGGATGTGAGCGTTTACTTTGAAGCAGGCCAGCATCAGTTGCAGGCAGAAGGGCAGAATGTCTTTGCTAGTGCAGGGGATGAGCCTCAAGTCGTTGCCTACAAACACAAAACCATCCGAGTTGACTTAAGTACCCGTTGTGAGCATTTAATCCAGAAATCGCACATTTAGACCCTATACATTTTTATATAGGATCAAAAGTTTTTGGACACCTCACCATAAGATTTACACGTTTTATAGACATTCCGTTCCACATTCATCTCTATTTGCTGTTAAAATAACATCCACTCTCCTGGGAAGACGTTCCACTAGATTGTGTGGCGATTTGTGTTAATAAAGTCAGGTACTGATTAAGGTAAGGTGAGGAGGCCTGGGGTGCAGTCAGCGTTCCAATTCATCTGTTAAATGGGGTTGAGGTCAGATCTTTATAGCAGGAGATCTTCAACTCCAACCAATGTAAAGCAGATCTTCATGGAGCTGGCTTTGTGCACAGGGGTATTGTCATGCTGGAACAGGTTTGGTTCTTCTATTTTGTGGTAACTTTTTGAGGAACAGTCAGGTGTCCCAACATTTTCTGTCCATATACTGTAAACAATGCAAAGTAATCAGGTCGATTTCATCTATCCATATCTTGGCAAAAAAGCAATACAATAAACGACAATTTGTTTTTGTCAGTCCGCATTTTCTATCCTTGCTTAAAAGCCAGAGGCAGTAGTCAACATTATGCATAAAGTGAATCTGAATCTGCATAACTTTTCTTGCATCCATACTGCCAGGCCTATTTAAATACAACATAAAAAAAAAGTTTTGAAAAAAAAAAAATTAATACATTAAGATTCCGGGTGCTAAACCCGTGAAAGCTCTTTTTGTTTAGAACTCAGGGATGGACGCACTTTTCTTAACTTTGTTTCTTCCTCGGTTCTGCTCCTCGCTGGACTTTGCTGCTTCCTGGTTTTGAGGCACGAGACCACCTACAACCTCCAAGAGCTTCTCACAGGCCAGCTGGGGAATAGAACACAACCCATGCACACAAAATCAAGCCGGGAAATGACATATCTATCATGCAATGTGTGTGTTTGTGTGTGTGTGTGTGTGTATTACCCGGTACTCCCCGAGTGCATAGTGACAGGACGCTTGCTGGATCAAGGCTCTGTGTGTCTCCAGGCTTGAGGTTGATGTGTGTGTGCTCTGGTTCTGTTGGGGCTGAAGAGACGACAGCTGCACCAGGCTGGATAGGGCTTTCCTGTAATGACCCTAAAACACACACACAATTAAGTAAAAAAAAAAAAATATGACAAATATGGTATAATGACATCTTGTATTACTGTATAGTTGTAATATAGATGGAATGAAAAAAGAGACATGGGAGATTTCATGGTATTCCAAAAATAAATAAATAAATGAATATATTTGCCAGATTTTAGTTCAAATCCATAACACTATTCTTCTTCCTTCGTGTATAAGGTAGAGGGTCAAAACTTAAATGCTTCCACCCCTTTACTGAAGTGCACTAGCTCAGCTTGGTACTCATCCAGCAATCCGATAACCCTTAGCTCCTACCTGATATATGATCATATCGGTAAGAAATATCCGGAACCAAAGCCAGCTTTCGGTCTTCCATGCTGCGCAGATTTTGTTGAAGTCTGCAAAAAAAAAAATATATATCTATTTCTTCTGATATATAGGAGTTCACCAGTAGAGGGCGTACACAAAAGGATCAATCGCATGCGTATGCGTAAAAACGCACGCTGTACCCGATTCCAAGGTCTCGTGCGAATGCAGGAGGTCCCAGCTCTCCCTGGCCGTTCTGAAATGCTCTAAAGTCTCGGCCCATGCCGGCATTTCGGTCTGATTCACCAAAACGTGTCTTCCTCGTCCCAGAACGTCCTCGTCATCAGAACTCTACACACAAGTATACACAAAAGGAACTCGCTCAGCTTGGAGTTATTTAATAGTGATACCTGGCTACATTTCCCCGTTATAATGGTAGCCCTCATGCCTCCCTTTGTCTCATGGTCTCTTTCTCAAGTCTCCGTGATTCTCACCATGGTTTTCTCACGCCCGTCTGCAAGCTTGCGTTTTTTGTGCGCGTGTTTTCCGCTCGGCCTCTCTGGCTCGATGTTGTTAAACACGCTCGAGAGATCCTCCACCAGAACCCATGGAGACGAGCCCAGAGAATTATGACCTGACACACACACACACACACACACACACACACACACACACACACACACACACACACACACACACACACACACTACAATCTTATCCACAATCTAAAAAATTACATTTCATAGCCATTTCATACAACTCTAAATTATTGCATTCACCTAACACACACACACACACACACACACACACACACCTTGAAAGAGAGAGGGCTGCACTGTGGAGATGTAAAAGTGTGCACTGCGGAAGAGCACTAGTGTGGAACAGGTGACGATTTGGGCGCAGCAGCGAGAGAAAGTCTCGCCCTCCAGACCGGGCAAATAGCGGCACAACTCCCTCACTCGCTGCAGTAGCTCCGAGTATGTCCTGCGCACACACACACACACACACACACACACACACACACACACACACACACACACACACACACACAAAGATCAGTCGATTGGGATGGATAGATGGTCTATTGATTTTTTTTCTACAAGTTGCAACCACACACACACACACACACACACACACACACACACACACACACACACACACACACACACACACACACACACACACTTACCTGGTGACCTTCTCTCCTTGCCACTCACACCTCAGCCCCACTGACCCGACAATCTCCAGCAGCCTCTCCCACGGCTCCGCCACCAACGACGACTTCTCCGACAAGCCGTCAATCACCCCGCGCTGGCCCCGCCCCTTTCCAGGAGACTTTAGCCCGCCCCCTTCCTGAGGTCCTAATAAAAATTTGACAGTACAAAGAAATAGTTTTTCAACTATCGTCATTGTTTAACAAAAAAAAAAAAAAAAAAAAAAAAAAATTGGAAATAATTTCAGAATTGAATATAAAAATGTTAGAAAGCAGCATCTACACTATACGGACAAAAGTTTGTGGACACCCGACCATGTGCTTTTTGAGCATCTTGTTCGATATTCATTCGAGATTCATTCAGCCACAAAGGTTTACAAATAGTAAAGTCGGAAACTGATGTAGGTGAGCTGAAGAGGTGCCTGGGGTGGGGTCAGTGTTCCAATTCATTCCCAATGTAGTTTTACAGCTGTATTGAAGGAGATCTTCCACACTGTCTGTAAAGCAGACCTTAATGGACACAGGTTTGGGTCTCCTAATTCCAAGAAGTTATCCAAGTAAAAAGATCCAGAGGCATCCTTATTAATTTGCCTCGTTGTGGTAATGGTATGGAAAGGAAAAACATCTGGCGGGAAAAACTCAGGCGTCCCAATTCTTTTGTTCATATAGTTTAGAGTGCAGTCCTGTATATTATTCTGTAAGCGTGGAACTGTTACCAACCCTGTAGCTGCGTATCTGCGCCGGGACCCCGTGTCACATATCCGATGTAAAACTCGGCCGCTTTGTGCATGTACTTGTGCAGGAGACTGGCAGGAAGCCGCATCTCCACGTTATTGATGATCAGCGGCAGGACGTCGCATACTGCATGGGGAAAAACCCGATATCGTTAGTTCTAGAAACTAATACAAAAATATCGAAGACTTGATTGTCATTGTAGTGATGCGATTTTTTAGTAAAAAAATATATGAATGAAACACAACAACTGGTGACCCCCATAAGACTTGACTCAATTCGAGCACTGGTTAAGGCGTTGGACCTTGGATTTGAATGCCATGAAGGTCGAATCCCAGCCACCCCAACCTGCCACTCCTGTGCCCCTGAGTAAGCCCCTTAACCCCTTAGCTGACCAGTTGTATGGAGGGGATAAGTTTAAGTCGCACTGGAAAAGCGCGTTTGCCAAATGCTGTAAAGATGTAAACAACAACTTAACCAATGCGCTCCCACTACCCTAATCTAACACACCGGTTCTTGTAGATGGAACGAAATGACGTACCAAACAGTTTCCTGTAACAGTTGACAGGCGTGTCCAAGTCCTGCATGTTCTCCGCCTCCAGCAGGGACTCTCCCAAACTCACCTAAAGCCAAGGAGAAGTTTGTGGACGCTTTCTGAACATTCCCAATCCGCATTTAGTCCCCATTCCACAGTGGGAATAAAAGCAATAAGAGCAGTTCTTCTAAGTAAACATTAGATCCGTATCACACTGACTGGAATGGATGTGTGTTTCGCTCACCCCGTGCTGTACCACAGACTCTGGGAATCTCTTCAGCAGCAGCAGGTGCATCTCGGCTTTCTCCAGGGTGTTGAAACACTGTTCCGTAGCCTTTAGAAGCATCTGACACTGCACAGGGCCTGGCAGGGTCTCAAACACACCTACAGAGAGTGCACAAAATCTTTCGGTTAGCAGCGTCGGACATGGTCCACACCCCCCCTACACATGTATACACAATAACACACTTTTGAGAAACTGAGCATGCTTGTCTTGGGTGTCGTTCCTCAACGCTGCGGTGATTACGCTGATCTCGCGCCACACCACTGGCTGCTCGGGGAAATTGATGAATCTGGAAAAGGCAAAAATCAAACCGCTGGAGTCCAAACGAAGTGTGACGTTGAAATGTAAGACTAGTGGAAGTTTAATATAGACACAATTGGTGTTAACATTCTTACGGTGGAAAAAAAACCTATTGATTGGTTTAAAAATGTTAAAGATCTCCTGAGATTTTCCTGGTGTAATAATTATCCTTTATTTTGTGGTAGGGAATACGCGGCATACAAGCTCCTTCTAACGAGTTGAAAACGTATTCGAATGAATGCAGCATTTTTATTATAAGGGTACCCGGAGACGTTACTGTTTTATTTTTTTTCTGAATTTCTTAAAACTCACATGTCGTAGAGGAGTCTGCCGGCCGACGAGGTCCTCTCAGCATTGCGCTCGATCATATACATCTCATACTGCAAAAGACAGGAAGAAAATAAAATACTGAAGTTTTGCAATGCAGCTTGAAAAAAATGGAATTGAATGCCACCCAGATGAGGATGGGGTTCCCTTTTGAGTCTCTCAATTGTTCTACCTCGTGAAGTCTCTGGTTTGTTTATTAGGTAACTTAGAAGGAACAAACTCTAGGAATTACAATCAGCACTACTGTATGAGCTTCTGACCAATCAGATTAAACCAGTCAATGTATGGTGTTCAGACTAGGTGGCCAGTTTATTAGGTACATGGAGTGACATCATCATCATCATCATCATCATCATCATCATCATCATCAGTGCTTTTGGACCATTCTCAGGGCAGCATGGACACTGACGTCCATGCACAAGGCTTATTGTGTGTGTGTGTGTCCCGGAAGTCATGCATGTTATCAAAAAAGCATGCTGGGTTATACCGATCTGCAGCAGGAAAGCCATTAATGAAGTGAAGATTCGATTAAGTGCACGTTTGAAATGCGCGTGTGTGTGTGTGTGTGTGTGTGTGTTTGCAGTCCGCACCTGTATGTTAAAGTCAGCCGGATAGAGCGTGCGCGCGGTGATGAGCCAGGCTTTGGCAGCCCACGGGTCCACGGGCACGAGCTCGCGCGCGCGTTTCACCAGGAAATCGCAGTCGCCCTGCGCGGACATGGTCCCTGCTTCAGCTCCAGGGCTGCGCGTGCAACCGAGGATACCCGAGACCCTTTATTTACAAACACCCAAAACACACCGTGGAATGGAGCAGACCGGGTAGCGGCAGAGTCTACTGCGCATGCGCGTTAACGCTGGATTCACTTCTGGGGCACGAGGATGTGGTAGAATAAGAGTCAGTCTTAACGCACGCCATCAGTACAATTTAAAATAAATGTGGAAAAAAAACCCCCAAAATGACCTGCTGATTTGTGCCTATGTCCAAAACTACAAGTATCAAAACATATTTAGTTTCTCTCTTTTGCTTCTACGAGGTGGACGTGACAAGTGAACAATAATACACAATTTTTATTTCAGAACTTTTCAATGCAGAATCCAGTCCAGCCATAGAGCTACTTCATTTCTAAATACAATTTCAATCTTTGTTCTGTTCACAAATTTGACTTCATACCTTTTTATTATTTAATATCTACTCCATAAGACATTCATTTCCACATTTTTTTCTAGTGTTTGACAGGCAATGGAGAAACATAAATTGGAAGTGAGTATAAATTCGATACATTTATTCAAGTCAAACAATAATTTACAGGACTCAGGAGATGATTGAGATGCAGGAGATTTATTACTGAAGTCCGCATGCATACACACATTAGAATTGCAGGATTTATGAAATCCAGGGACAGAAACCAATTTTGAAAGTTTGTTTCATTATTCTTACATTAGAAATGAGTTTATCAGAGGGACAGCCCATGTAGGATGTTTTGGAGACAAGGTGAGGAAGGTGAGATTGAGATGGTTTGGACATGTTCAGAGGAGGGACATGGGGTATATCAGTAGGAGAATGCTGAGGATGGAGCCACCATGAAGGAGGAAAAGAGGAAGGCCAAGGAGGAGGTTTATGGATGTGGTGTGGGAAGACATGCAGGTAGTTGGTGTGAAAGAGGCAGATGTAGAGGACAGGGGGGTATGGAGACGGATGATCCGCTGTGGTGACCCCTAATGGGAGCAGCCGAAAAAAGAAGAAGAAGAGTGAAATATTCTTACACAACAAAATGTTTAGAAAATGTTCCTCTGGGGTGAATAAAGTGATCCATCCATCTGCTCTTATGCTCAGTAAAGTCAGTAAAAAGTACACTGAGTGTATTGTCCTGAGTAGATTTTACATTCTTTTGTTCATCATTTCTTTGAACGCAATCGATTTACAAAGAATTTTTGTCATCCTTCATTATTTTATAACAGCAAGAGCAAGTTAGAGGAGGAGTTGAGAGAGTTTACTGTCTGTAATCAACAAATCAAGCATTTTCGATTTCTGATGAAGGGACCTATCGGGGTTGGAAAATCCAGCTTTGTGAATTCCATTGATAGTGCATTTCAAAACAGAGTTACGAACAAAGCAACTGCATCATCATCATCAAATGTTAGTTGCACCAGACTTGTAAGTATCATTTGTATTATCATTACATCACCTCAGTAAAATGTTATTTCCTTATTTGTAGTTTCGACTGTACTGTTGTTTTTATAATGAATAAGTTGTCTGAAATTGAAGATTGTTTAAACTATAGAGCACAGAGGCTTTTTTTTTCACTATTTTATTTAAAAGGAAGCAAAAATATTTTAAAGCTTATTATTATTAAATTATAAATTAGAGGCAGCAGTATTTCTTTTTCTTTTTTACCTTCTTATTAATATGCATGTCTTACTTTGTTGCATTGACAGACAGACTCATATACAAGCATTATTGCTTTCTGCAGAGAAATAGTTCATTAATAGATGGCAATTTTGTTGTGGAAACCATTGATAGTTTCCATATACAGTACTGAGCAAGATATTTCAAAAATATATTTCAATTGTTAGTTTTTATCAATTTACAATATGCAAAGTGAGTGAATGGAAGAAAAACCTAAATCAAACCAATAATTGGTGTGAATACCCTTTTTTGCAGAATTAGAGTCAGGTGTAGAGTTATACAGTGGCAAGCTGGTGCTAATGATCACTATTTCATATGTAGTTTGAAACACGGTTTCAGAAACAGCTGTTTAGGAGGTTTAAAACTGCACACATTGCACAGCAACAAGACACAAGGTAGTTATACTGCATCAGAAAGGTATTTTCCAGGCAAAGATTTCAAAGCAGACTGGCGTTTCAAGATGCGATGTTTAAGCTATTTCGCTATTTCTACCGGAAAGGGCAATGCTGAGTATTGTAGACACAGTGGTCAGCCAAGGAAACTTAATGTGAAACAAGGTTTCCAACTTGCTGTCCATGATGAAATCACAGATGTGCTAAGACCAAGGTCAGAATAGCACCAGTTAGCTCCATTAGTCTCGAAACGTTTTGATACCACCTGATACTCATCCATCATACAATACCATCAGGGAGGTGTCGGATTTATTCTGTAGCAGGACAACGACGACAAACATACAGCCATTGTCATTAAACTATCATCAGAATAAAGAAGAACAATGAGTCATGGAAATGGTTTGGCCCCCACTTAACCCTGAGCTCAACATTATAAAGTTTGTCTGGGATGACATGAAAAGACATAGGAATTCAAGGCAGCCTACATCCACAGAAGATCTGTGGTTAGTTTTTTCAAATCCCTACCTGCCAATTTCCTTCAGAAACTATTTTTGCAAACTGTTTTGCAGGCGGATTTGGTTTTCTTACTGTTCATTGACTTTTTATTTTATTTAGTGATTAAAAACTATTTCTAAAAGCATTCTTACCTTTCAGCATTTATACACACCTTTCTAAAACCCTTGCACAGTACTGTATGTAATCCTAACTGAAGAATAAACTTGACTGTATAATGGATTACCATTATTGAGGTCCTCAATCGTGTGTATTATACTTGGGTAATGTATAACAGATAAAGTATAAGATTTGATGTTTTTTCCACTTTAGTACAGACCCTACAAAATCAAAGATGGAACTTCTGGAACCTTATCTTTTATGTTCTATGACACCATGGGTGTGGAAGATGGCAAAGAAGATGGGATTCATCTGGAGGATTTGAAGAGTGCTTTGCGTGGCAATTTGCCAGATGAATATAAGGTCAAATCAAAGGTTTTAAACCCTCCATAATGATCTTTGAATATATTTCTATTTTCTAAAATAGACAGTCACTTTTGTTCTCCCTATTAGTAAACAGCATAAAATTGTACATCATCGGTACTTGCGATTAACATATTCTATTTTTCGAATTCCATTTTCTTGATTGTGTTTCTGTCATGGCCCTTGTTCTGTGTATGTGTAATTTGACTTGATTTAAATAAGAGAACATAAATTCAAAGTAAAAAATAATCCATATATTGTGAGGCAGTGTTACAGCTAATCATATTTAGCAAATTTTGTCAGGGCTAAATATACTGTATATTAGGTTTAAATATTTATCTGTGAAAATATGAATGTAATTTACATTTTTTTAAAAATAGCCTTAAAAAGGATTAAATAGTATTGTCATAAATTGAATTTCAACATACACTATATGTTAAAAAGGTTTGTGGTGCCTAGCCATAAGATTTGTAAAGTACTTAGTAATGCATTAGTAAAGTCAGCTAATGATGTTGGTGAGGTGGCCAGCGTTCCAATTCATCCCAGAAGTGTTCAATAAGGTTTCAGCTTTATAGCAGTCCACCCAAGATCTTCTGCTCCAACCCATGTAAAGCATATCATTATAGAGCAGGCTTTGTACACAGGGGCAATATAATGCTGGAACAGGTTTAGTGTATTTCTCTCAAAAACAGAACTGAAAATGGTTTCTTTCCTTAATATTTAAAACCATACACGCTCAAACAAATTTAGCAGAATGTGATGCTTATAGAACAATAAAGACCATTCTGGCATTGATAACACTGCTTCTAACTCTCATTGTTTACCTTACGATTTCTGCTTTTTTTACAGTTTAACCCTCGTGGTCACTTAACTCCTGAGGACCCCCGTTTCAATAACAAACCCTCAATGGAAGAGAGAACACACTGCCTGATCTGTGTAGTGTCAGCAAACAGCATTTCTCAAATGTCTGATGAGATCTTTGAGAAGCTAAAACTAAACTTCAGACATGCCACTGATATTGGTAAATAAATCTGGAAAAAAAATCACTTTCAGCCTTTTATAGTCATTTAAGACTATTTTGATTTATTCTTGCCATATATGATCCTACCTGCCCAGCTAACTAACTATATATAACCTACCTGTTATTATAACCTAGGAAGATGTTCCACTAGGTTTTGTGTAGATTTGTGCTCATTCAGCCACAATGATGTGGAGACCTGTGGTGCAGCATTCCAATTCATCCCAATGGTGTTCAGTAGAGTTAAGGACAGAGCTCTATAGAAAGGCACTGAAGATCTTAACCTTCAAACCATGTAAAGCATATCTTAATGAAACTGGCTTTGTGCAGTGGGCATTTTTTCGCTGGAACAGCGTATCCAAAGACAATACAATACAATTGTGTGCTTCCAACTGTGTCCTAACAGTTTGTGTGGAAAACCACATATGGATGGAAATGTCAAATGTCCCAATACTTTTATCCATATAGTGTAGATGGGACCGGTGTTTAATCAACTAATTTCACATTGATTTTCAGATTTGTTAATTCCATATGCATACAGTAAATTTGTTAGAATGGCTGCTGTTCTATTAATACCACTAGGCAGTGCAGTAGTGCTGCCAATCAGAAGTTTGAACCAATGTGACAGCACTAAATGATCACTTTATTCAATTTCAAACATCAAACTTCCTAGACAACAAATCTTCTATAAATCTCCACCAATAACATTTTTCCTCCAACATGGCAGGGATCCCTCAAGTTGTTATCATGACCATGATTGATCAAGTCTGTCCTCTGGTCAAGAAGAATCTGAGAAATGTCTACACAAGCAAGAAAATAAAGGAAAAGGTCAGTCTGAATATTATTGCACAAATGTATAACACACAGGATCCAGAAGCTAATGAACGGTTCATGGTTGAACAACCTCTCTGCTCTATTAGTCCTGAACATCTGATCGTTTCTTACATGCAGATGATGGTTTGCAGTGACAGACTGTCCATCCCTATGACCTGCATCTTTCCTGTGAAGAACTACTACGAGAAGATAGAGACGAACAACGACATGGATGTCCTCCTCCTGTCTGCACTGAAACAAATCTTACATTTTGCCAATGATTACACTGACGAGCTCTGAACACTTCATGATAAATTCTGTGTTCTATTTCTGCTTATTCAGTAGCTACCTAGCTAAAGGCTAATATTCAGCTAATTTGAGCACTCTGAATTTTTCTTTTTTATATATAAAACATTTTGCTTGATTTTACTCTAATACTTTTAACATGGCTTTATCCTTCTTGAGCTCATAAATGTATATGCTAATGAGAACATTTGTATGTACAATTGCTAATCATGTGTGTGTTTTCTTTCTTTTTTTTCTCAAAACACCTCAATCTTATTGCAGCATCTCCGTCTGTCAAAGGTCTCCAGTTTCTTGCAAAAGTTCACATTTGCTCTTTGTTATAACTCAGGATGAAATCTCATACCTGGTATCTCACATGGTCAGAAAAGCACCAGTTTGTAGCCTCAGTCTCGAAACCTTTTAATACCACCTCGTATTTGTGTCTCTCAGTATTTCAGTAACAAACATTCAATGTCACACATTACCAGTGGAACCCTTGTTGAAGGGTCCAGACACAGACACAGAAACCCTGCGGCAACGTTCTGCACATAATTGTATGTTCCTATACATGTCATTTCTTGTTGGGGTTTATGTTTCTCAATCAATAAAATAAATTTCACTTACAGTAATGAAAACACTTTCATTTATTAATTTTTATATATTTAATGTAACATAATAAACATAATGGTAAAAAACCCTACAATTTATAATATACCACGAATTAATACATGGATGAGTGCAACATTTATTTTAAAAGATTTTTTCCACAACCACATCCTCTTCTTTCTGAGGCATATTTCCGTCAGTATTCACATTCACTTACTATTTTTATTCATCTCTTCCCCTACAATGAAATATAGGGAATGAGTCAGCAATTTCAGATTCAGCATCTCTCTTTCTATTTCTCTTTCTTTCTCTTTCTTTCTCTCTCTCTCTCTCTCTCTCTCTCTCTCTCTCTCTCTCTCTCTCTCTCTGTCTCTCTCTCTCTCTCTCTCTCTCTCAGACACATACAAACACACTTTTACTTTCTGTTTTGAAGATATTTAAGGTATCCGCAACAGGCAGAGCTTCATAAGAGATCACATTTGCTGTTGTCTCCTTTTTGAGGTAAGTAACAAAATAAATGTAATAAAAACAAGGGTGGGGGTTTATAGAGTAAGTGAATGGAATGTCATTATATTGATACGTAAGTTGATATGCATAGTTTAAAGCTAAAAACTTTTATTTTATAGAAAAATGCAGCTGAAAAGAATTCTGGAAAAAAATACCAGTGAAAATCCTCAGCAGAACTCCAAGAGTGTGTAACGAGACATTATATAATCTTTCCTATAAACGAACATTAAATAAAATATCTACTAAAATACTGGTTTTCAAGCCTGGCCCCTAAAACCCCCCTTTTTCTATACAGTTTTAGAGTTTTCCCTGCATTAAAACACATAATTAACCTCGAGCAGAGCCGTCTGTTCCAGGTTTTGGGACCTGGAACAGAGTTTCTACAGAGCAGCTTCGAACAACAAAGACGTCTCACTAGGGATTAACAGGGAGGAACATATGGTACACACATTATCTGCTCGAATCGAAAGTAAAACAGAACAAGCACAATGGATTTTCCTTGATAATTATCAGAAACCGAGAAGAATGTACATACAATCATTCAGTAAAATATTGTGGATATAATTTTTTATTGAAATTGGATATCAACTTGTTTTGATATAATTTTTTAATAGAAAGTCTTTACATTTGAAGAGTGGAAAGTCGGTTGGACCAGATGACATACCGGTAGAAGCGTGGAGATGTTTAGGAGAGATGGCAGTGGAGTTTTTGACCAGATTGTTTAACAGGATTTTGGAAGGTGAGAAGATGCCTGAGGAATGGAGAAGAAGTGTGCTGGTACCGATCTTTAAGCATAAAGGAGATGTGCAGACCTGCAGTAACTACAGGGGAATTAAGTTGATCAGTCACACCATGAAGCTATGGGAAAGAGTAGTGGAAGCCAGGCTGAGAGAAGAGGTGACCATCTGTGAGCAACAGTATGGTTTCTTGCCGAGAAAGAGCACCAAAGATGCCTTATTTGCTTTGAGAATGTTGATGGAGAAGTATAGAGAAGGACAGAAGGAATTGCATTGTGTATTTGTGGATTTAGAGAAGGCGTACGACAGGGTGCCAAGAGAGGAGTTGTGGTATTGTATGAGGAAGTCAGGTGTGTCAGAGAGGTATGTGAGGGTGGTGTATGAGGACAGTGTGACGGCAGTGAAGTGTGCAGTAGGTACGACAGACTGGTTTAGAGTGAAGGTTGGACTGCATCAAGGATCGGCCCTGAGCCCTTTCCTGTTTGCAGTGGTGATGGACAGGTTGACGGACGAGGTCAGACAGGAGTCTCCCTGGACTATGATGTTTGCGGATGATATTGTGATTTGTTTTGAGAGTAGGGAGCAGGTTGAGAAGAGCCTGGAGAGGTGGAGATATGCGCTGGAGAGAAGTGGAATGAAACTCAGTAGGAGTAAGACAGAATACATGTGTGTGAATGAGAGGGAGGGCAGTGGAGTGGTGTGGTTGCAGGGAGAAGAGCTTCAGAAGGTGGAGGAATTCAGGTACCTGGGGTCAACAGTGCAAAGTAATGGAGAGTGTGTTAGAGAAGTGAAGAAAAGAGTGCAGGCAGGGTGGAGTGGGTGGAGAAGAGTGACAGGAGTGATTTGTGATAGTAGGGTATCTGCAAAATTGAAAGGAAAAGTTTATAGGACTGTGGTGAGACCTGCGATGTTGTATGGTTTAGAGACAGTGGCATTGAGTAAAAGACAGGAGGTGGAGCTGGAGGTAGCAGAGCTGAAGATGTTGAGGTTTTCGTTGGGAGTGACGAGGATGGATAAGATTAGAAATGAGTTTATTAGAGGGACAGCGCATGTAGGATGTTTTGGTGACAAGGTGAGGGAGGCGAGATTGAGATGGTTTGGACATGTGCAGAGGAGGGACATGAATTATATTGGTAGAAGAATGCTGAGGATGGAGCCACCAGGTAGGAGGAAAAGAGGAAGGCCAAGAAAGAGGTTCATGGATGTGGTGAGGGAAGACATGCAGGTAGTTGGTGTAAAAGAGGCAGATGTAGAGGACAGGGTGGTATGGAGACAGATGATCCGCTGTGGCGACCCCTAATGGGAGCAGCCGAAAGAAGAAGAAGAATAGAAAGTCTTTACATTTAAAACAGAAGGATACAGAAATCGAAACAGAAAGACTGTTGTCAGGAAATAGAAGTATAGATGCTCATGTTTCAAAAGACTCTGGTAAAAGTTGAAGTACTGAACACAGTTTGTGCTCTGACAGGCCCAAAATCCACTATATTAAAACACAAGCAGAGAAAAGATGGTGATCATGAATGTCTTTGTTCTCAGTCATGTTTACATCGTTGACTCCATCTGTCTCTTCCACGTTAACCCCAGACTTCTTGTTGCCTTCCGCCTGCTTATTATTATTATTGTAAACTAGCCTATGTACTGTATGTGGTGCGTGATTGGCAGGAAATTATACATCGAAAAAGCCACGCAAAGACAGGAAATTTGTCGATGGGCTGAGAACGGTGCACAATGAAAAGAAAAAATATTGATTATGTCACCAAATAGATAAAAACTAAAGTAACGAGTCTGGTTCAAAAATGTAATTAGTAGAAAATATAGAAATTTGTGTAAAAGATGTAATGAGTGGAAGTGAACATTTGTCAGAAAAATTAATTGTGAATTAAAGTACTGATACCAGATAAATCTACTTAAGTTTTTGTACTTTATTACTTCCCACCTCTGGAGTATAGCCTCTATTTTTGCAATTAATCCATTCTTCAAGAGGTGGTTTATGATACATTGACCCTGTGGAGTGAACTAGTGACATTAATGTTATTTTTGGGCTTTCCTTTACTTTTGCTTTACAATCTTTCTACAGGTGAAAACCAGGGTTTAAACCAAGAGCAGACATTCAAAACAATTTTCTGTCAAAACAACTAATCTAATGAGGTGCATTTGGGCACTTGTTAATCACATGATCCAATAGTTTACTTAAAAATTGGGTAAATGCAAATAAAGAATATTTTAGCTTGGCCAAAAAATTGGTTGCTCTGCATTAAGCAATTGGAAGCAGAAACTCTGATCAACTGTCTCATAATTTGGTCTCAAATCTTTTTGGTGTGAAGCAAAGCAAATGCCTTGTTTGCCACATTTAGTGTGACCTTCTCTTACGCTTGAGTGACCTTGTTCTCATAAACCTAATTGCAATGGAACCATAAATTATGTCATTGTTAACACCTAAAATGACTGCTATGAAAAAAATCTATGGTACCAGGTTTGTGTAAGAAATGCATTGAGCATCACGTCCCTGTTTAATAAGTTGGATTCACTGGACGCTTTCTAACAATTTCAATCACATAATTTCATTAAAAATGCCAAAGATCATAGAATTTGACAGAACACGAAAAGCTAGAGTTCTTTTGCATTAGTAAGACCACTCAACAACAAAGCTGGTGGTGGCCTAAAACGAATGGACAGTACTGTATATTTAAATAGTGAGGAAAAAACTTTGTTAGAAGTCTATGTGAATATATTTTACTCATTATTCAGTAATGTTTCATTTTTAGGTTCTGCTACTGTAAACTTGCATACAGCCAGCTGAAATAAATGTCTTCCTACTGGTTTCGTAAGTTTCTGCATTTTGTTTAAGTATAATAAATGCATTTTGTAAATTTTTTTATTATGCAAATGTATCCTTTCAGATCTTAAGATTAACATTAAATGTACACTTTTTCTTTACTTGTACCTGAAAATGTCTAATTGACTAAAATCCTGGTTTATTTTACTACAGCGCTGAATGCGGTATACAAATGGTGGTATGGTTCTGAATGTATGTCTTTTTTTAATCTTGTTTTTTTTTCCCTTTGTACACAAAAAGATTGCACATATTTTCTATTCATTTACATGTATATTTGTGGCAGACTCAGAACTGAAGGAAAATTTGAACCAATTTGCTTTTCATTTTATAGTGTATTCCAAACCCTGGAGAAGCGTAAACTGGGAGTAAGTATTGATTCAGCTGTAGGAATAAGTTTCCTTTGCTGTTCACATAGACCATTGTTGACCCAATGTGTGGACACCAGAACATCACAGCCATATGAGCAATACTGTTACACTTTCAAAAGAACCTTTGTTGTCTTATCAATTGTAAGTTTTAATTACCAAGTAATGTCAAGTATCATTTGTAATTTTTTATACAGAAGTAAAAGTGAGATTGTAGCTGATATTAGAAACATAACCCCAAATAATCCAAATATCAACAATCTTCGGATCCTGCTGCATGGACCTGTTGGAATGGGAAAGACGAGTTTTATAAATTCCCTCAACAGTGTCTTTCAAAACCGAATTATTACTAAAGAGAAAGCAGCACCATCATTATCAACAAGCTGCACAAAAAGAGTAAGTAAGTATTTTGTTGTATGTTAGATTATTTTCAGGACAACTTTCCATAACACACGATGGCCTACAGACATGGTCGCCCCACTATGCTTCCATCACTGCTAACATGTTTACAATCCCAGACTTTCTGTTCAGGCTCACACTTTCCCAGGCACTCACACATAAAGAAGAAACTTTCACCCACTAATTGTGAAGTGACAATTGTGCAAACCTCTTTGTATACATGATTATTATACTGGTTGGATCCTGGATTTCCTGCTTTCTGTTTTTGATATTCAGCTCAAACTACATTTGCAGCAATCACAGTCCCTTTCTTATAATTCAATCATTACATTTTTGAATATTGTCCTAAGATGTAATCTCTCCAGGAAAGTCAAAAGTCCAGAATCCCCCACCATAATGTTATTTGGTTAATGTACTGAATGCATGATAGCAAAATCAAATGCAAGTGTAGAGTAACAGCATATTTAATAAGAGAATATGGAACAGTCAAAAGTCCAGGTGACTTAGCAAACAATGTGAAAAAGAATGTGAATGTGAACCCAAGACAATAAAACACTGGAAATATAAAATAATACGTACTCTATGTACAGTTTATATACACAGTATATATACAGTATATCACAGATATTTTTTGTGTGTTCTGTGTGGTGTGTGTGTGTGTGTGTGTGTGTGTGTGTGTGTGTGTGTGTGTGTGTGTGTTCCTGACTTTAGTACAAAGGCTGTGAAATTAAATATCCAGGCTCCGAAACTTTGAAAATCACCATGTTTGATTTTAAGGGTCTGGAATTAGGTGCAAGAAATGTTCATGATGATGATTTGAGAAGTGCACTCCATGGACATTTACCAGATGGATATATGGTAGGTAACATGATTTAAAATAATAACAAAAACAATAACACATCAATATCTTTCTTTGTTGGTGTCCTTTCAATCATACACTTACTTCTTCTTCTTCTTCTTCTTCTTCTTCTTCTTCCGGTTGCTCCCATTAGGGGTCGCCACAGCGAATCAGCCGTCTCCGTACCTGCCCTGTCCTCTACATCTGCCTCTTTTAAACCAACTACCTGCATGTCTTCCCTCACCACATCCATAAACCTCCTCCTTGGCCTTTCTCTTTTCCTCCTTCCTGGTGGCTCCATCCTCAGCATTCTTATACAGATATATCCCATGTCCTTCCTCTGCACATGTCCAAACCATCTCAATCTCGCCTCCCTCTGCTGGTCTCCAAAACCTCCTACATGCGCTGTCCCTCTGATAAACTCATTTCTAATCCTGTCCATTCTCGTCACTCCCAACGAAAACCTCAACATCTTCAGCTCTGCTACCTCCAGCTCCACCTCCTGTCTTTTACTCAATGCCACTGTCGATCGCAATTCTGTTTTGCCAACCTCTTTCTCCTTATGCTCTCCTGCACTTCCTCATTCCACCACGTCTCTTTGTCTTCCTTTCTATTTCCAGATGTCACACTAAGTACCTTTCTAGCTGTCTCCCTCATCACTTCTGCAGTAGATGCCCAATCATCACCACCGAGCTACTGTCTGACCTCTTCCCTGAATCTCACACTACAGTCTTCCTCCTTCAGTTTTCACCATCTTATTCTTCTTTCAGTCCTCACTCTCCTCCTCTTCTTCTTCACCTCCAAAGCGACCTCCAGTCTCCAATCTCCTTCAGGTTGCATCTCCTACATGGAACATGGTCCACCTGTGTGCACCTTCCTCCATTCTTATATATCACCCTGTGCTCCTCCTTCTTCTTAAAATAAGTGTTCACCACTGCCATTTCCATCCTTTTAGCAAAATTTACCACTATCTACCCTTTGACATTCCTCTCCTTTAGACTATACCTACCCATCGCCTCCTCATCACCTCTGTTCCCTTCACCTACATGCCCATTAAAGTCTGCACCAATCACCAATCATTCATCAGAAACTCTCTTCACTTCCACAACACTCTTACTGTACTCTATCTTCAGGATTATTATATTACAATTATTATAGTAACAATTTAATGATATGTACTGCATGTTTAATTTTCTACAATTATCAATTCTTTATTTACAGTTTGATGATGCCAATCCCCTGACTTCAGATGATCCAAACTACATTCAAAACCCCACAACAGGACAAAAAACACATTGTGTGGTCTGTTTTGTGTCGGCAAACTCCATCTCTCGGATGCTAAATGAAACCATCTGCAAGATGAAAAGATTTTTGGAGGAAGCCAGTGACCACGGTAAAATAGAAGAACATATACAATAAAGTAGCAAAAATGTATTCTTTTGTGTATTTGTGCAATACAACATGCCTCACCTGGTGTACATGAATATGTTATACATACAAACAGGTCAGTTTAGACATTTCTAACCAACAATATAATATAATGATCTTGAAGATCAATCTTAAAGAATGAACTTTATATGAAGATGTAATAGAACATTTTTATATACAGTGGCACACGCACACACACACACACACACACACACACACACACACACACACACACACACACACTCCCAAATCTTTCTTCATGAATAATGTTTTCAATCTAAATTGCAGGAATCCCTCGAGCTGTTGTCATGACTATGGGTGATCTTTTCTGTCCAGCTGTTCGGAACAATATGAAATACATATACATAAGCAAGATCATAAAAAATAAGGTTAGTCATGATGTGGATGATGTACACTATATAGTGCCCTCAAAAACACTGTCACCCTTCCCAAATATAATCGAAGAAGCCTGTGACCCTTTATTTTAGTTAGGAAAAGATTTAGTTAGCATCTTAGCAGAGAGTTAGCATAAATTTTTAGTCAGTACTTTATTGTTTTTTGATAAAAATGTGTTGTGGCTTGCAATTGATATCTTTGAGAGCAGAGTAGAGGTTAAAAAAGGTTTAACAATTACCATTTCCACAGCCTTCTTTTCTCAGACTTACTAAAGGGTGCCAATATTAGTGATTAGTGTAGGACACTGAATGTGTAAAAGAAAAAAGAATACAACTGTTGCATTTTTAAAAGGTGTGTGTGTGTGTGTGTGTGTGTGTGTGTGTGTGTGTGTGCGCGCAGATGGAAGACTGTAGTAACAAACTGCAAATTCCAATGAACTGCATCTTCCCTGTGAAAAACTACCACGAGGAGACAGAAACAAACGACGACATGGACATGCTCCTCCTGCTGGCACTGAAACAAATTGCACATTTTGCCAATGATCACGTTGCAGACCTCCAAGAGTAGAAAAAAAAATCTCTGAATACCTGCTGTCGAGAAAATGTCTTCTGGCATCATGACCATGTTACAGAAAATAGAATAGATTTCACTTTACTTCACCTAATTCAATAGATATGCACAGAAAACAAATCATTATTTATTTTATCAAATGCAACGTTATTTAATCAGATAGCAAGGATGATTATATTATCATATCATATCATTATCTACTCAAATCAAATACACTTTGTGTGAAAAATATATTCAGATTGTGAATAAGTTCATGTAGGAATGTATGCATGAGTTTTTTTAGGATTATGTTATTTCTACAGTAATCATTTTTATGTTTAATAAATAAATATTATGTCTGAAGAATATATAAGAAGCTAATAAAGAAAAATCTATTTAGGTGTAGATTAT
Organism: Silurus lanzhouensis; assembly: GCA_039877035.1. Classification (NCBI taxonomy): domain Eukaryota; kingdom Metazoa; phylum Chordata; class Actinopteri; order Siluriformes; family Siluridae; genus Silurus; species Silurus lanzhouensis. The sequence goes on along the minus strand of JBCEWE010000470.1, from coordinate 261,421 downwards.
GGATTCATTGTTTAACAGCATAGAAAGCTTAAAACTTTGTCTATAAAATGTATTTTTAATAAAAAAAGAAATATTTTTTTTTTGTTGTAAAACTTTTACTTTTGATCACAGTAAACAGTGGCTTTGGTCAAATATATATATAAATTTTATATTAAAATTCAGACTAAATTAGTTGATGTGTACATTAAAGTGGTATAGAAATAGATTAAAATATAAATGAATAAAATGTTTGTCCTATAAAATATTGTGTTTAAATGTAATAAAAATCAATAAATGGAACTTAATCAAATTTAATCTATAGATGTAAGCTCACTGGATCTGGATCACCGCTTGCATTAGTATACTGTACATAATTAATTTCATGTTGTTTAACATTTACGAGGCCATAGTTCTTTAATAATAAATGCATTTTATGACAGAATACAAAACTTTTTAAAATTATTTATACATTTTGAGTCCTTCCTTTGCACTTGCAACTTTTGTCCACCAGAGGGCAGACATGTTATATAAATTCAATTAGACTCACAAAAGAAATAAAACTGGAAGACATTTAATAGACACAAAGTGAAAATAATAGAAAGTAAAAAAAGGAAAAAAATATAAGGAATGAAGGAAGACTTTTTTGTGAATTCATTTACATTTTGCTTATTTAAAGTTAAATAAAATCATTTTACGTGGACGAAGCGGAAAGCAGATGTTGACTAAACTACTCAGGAAGTCAGGAAGTCCAAATGGGTTGAGTTCATGGGTTAGTGTAGTTTATTATCTGGCCTTATACAGTACATGAAGAACAAAACCTTTGTTAATAAACTCCTGCAGTGAAAGTTGTCTTGTCTTGTTAGGACCTTGTGGAGGTAATTTACAGCACTTGGCAGACTTGCCAAAGTGACCTTGTTGTTGAGGGTTGAGGGCCCAGGAGAAGCGGCTTGCCAGTACTGAGGGCTGAACTCATTACCTTTCAGTACGGAGTCCAACTTCTTAATCACTGAGCTACCGGTGACGTTTCCAAGAGCAGAAGACACGAGTAGATACATAATAACTACGGTTCAGTCATGTCTTGTTGCCTTGATTTTTATGTGATTAAATCGTGCTATTTATGTACTGCATATTGTAATAATCAGAGAATAAAGTATAATGTGTGTATGCAGAGTGTTGTGTAAGAAATTTGCCATTTTTAAATTTGCATAACACTAATAAACTCATCATTGCTTTAGAAAAAAAGTAATTCCAAAATATGATGATGTATTGGTATTTATTCATTTTTTTTCACTAATCCTGTTATTGACATGTGATTTGCTTATACCATGAATCAATGTGCAATGAATCAATAGATGAATAAATAAGTGTGTTTTTTGTAATTATGGATAAAATAACAGTAAAAGCTAAAACCAAAGCCACTTACGACTGAAAAAACTTCTTCAAAAAATTTAACAAACCTTTTCCCTTACATACCTATATGTGTGGAATTTTTCAAGAATTCAAGATCATGCGTTGGTGTCTACACTTTATTAATGGTATCAAAACCATTCTTGTTCAGGCAAGAAAACTTAAAAAAGCTGAGGTAAGGCAAGAAACTCTAAGGTGTCTCAATATATTTCACCTGAAAAGAAGTTCTAAAGAATCTGTGATGCATTCAGAAAATATTCCATATTGTCTTAATTTTTTCCTCCCTCCTTCAGATTCTCACTTCCCCTTGGTTAAGGTCACGCCCCTTCTGTTTCTCTTTTAAATCCCTCCACTTGGTCTTCTCGACTCATTAGGAACTTAACCTTAACAGGAGTGTGTGTGTGTGTGTGTATGTGAAGTATAGCTGAGTGAGTGAATAAGTGCAAGACTACAAGTGACTGCAAGTGTGTGTGCAAACTCTTGCAATGAAGCCTCTACTGTTCATCCTCTTCCTCATCAAATGGCTTCCGGATTCGCATGCTGTGGAAAAGATACAGGAGTTCTTCATTGCCGCAGTGGAGACAAGCTGGGACTACCTGAACACTGGGGCTACAGATCCAGCTGTTAATCAGAGGTACCTATCCCCCCCCTGACCCCCCCCCCCCCCCCACACACACACACACAAAATACATGCACACCTAATACAATTGATTTCTTTAGCAATACAAACATTCAAGTTTAACATATAAAGGAAAATCTGTGTTCTTGATTAAATGACATGTAATTATATTGTAAATTTATTGTAAAAGCTATAAATGTCAGCATTTTTTTGGTGTTTTGCAGTTTCATGTTGGGATCTTCTTAATAACTTAAGAAATAAAAAATAAACACCCCAGGAAATGCTGTTATGGCAAATTAATAAACGTTAAGTTGACATTAATTTTTGTCAAGTCATGTTGTTGGTTATTTTCTTAAAACAGCGTTCATAGTCGTGATTTTCTTTCTTACAAAACCTACACTTGTGTACCTGTATACAGCGTCCCAGTATACAGCAACTTTAGCATAAGTTTAACTTTTATATCGTAATGTGTATTGTGCTATAAAAAAAACTCACAAGTTACTTATATAATATAACTCTACTAATATAGTAACTTATACTATCTGAGTTGGTAGGCAGGGTAAGTATATATAATCCAATGTACTAATCCAATGCATGTTGGAAAAAAAACTGAAATTCAATTAGTTTTTATTTGTATTGAGTTTTTAACAATGAACATTGTCTCATATAGACCAAGTTATCCTCACAATTATCCTAATACACAACAAAGAAAACGCCATATATTGCTTCGCTGACATGTCATTTTTTTATATGTTGTTCATTTTTAACAGGGGATCCAGCGGTCCGAAATTTGTCAAGGCTGTGTACACAGAATTTACAGACTCCACTTTCACCATCCCGAAAACAGAGCCTCCATGGGCGGGTTAGTGCGGCTAAATTGATTCTCTTATTCTCAGAACAATAATGTTAGATTTTCCTAGTGCATACAGTATTTGAGGTTATTTTATAGGAATCAATTGGAAAAAGCACAACGTTAGGTTGAAACACAACACAGGATCAATTCATTTCAATTCGAGGTTATTGTCATATGTACAGGAAACAAACAATCTGTTACATCATACAATGAGTTTTTTACTCTGTGAATCCCCCAAGCTTATGACAATGACATAGGCAGAAAAAAAATACAACAATGTTTAATGAGGAAAATCACTGGATATTATAGGTGAAATAAAAGGTTCTTTGGATAGTTTGGATTTTTTAAAGCTCAGGGGTTATATTTAAAAACACATCAGATCTCCTCTTTTGTCACTTTTTGGAAATTCAAGATTTTCCCATGGCATTTAAATACATTAGCGTGTGAATTGAATACAATGGTAATAAGTGTCTAAAATTGCTAAAAAATTCGAACCTGTAAAATTGTAATGTTTTTCATTTTTTTTTTTTCCCCTGCAGGAATTCAGGGTCCTACGATCAGAGTGGAGGTGAATGACAGAGTAGTGGTCCACTTCAAGAACTTTGCCTCGTATCCTTTCAGCATTTCTCCGATCGGCATTCCCTACTGGAAACAATCTGAAGGTGAATTTACTTTGAAAACCATGTGATAATAGTGGCTGCGCAGTTTCTTCTATTTCTAAAATCCACCCTCAAATCTAGATCAGCAGAATCACTGAGTAATAGAAAAGCCTATTATGGCTGGGTTACTTACTGAGATGACTGACTGGGTGCAATCGTTTTTGCAGAATTCTGGATAAAATTCTCTATGTAGTTATAAATTGTTGCTTTCATAGCAGATACATAATAGAAGTATAAAAATAATGACAGACTGTTGCTGTTCAACAGTAACATTATTTCACAAATAAAACACTGTGTTCTAATGTACCAGATTCATTGTATGGAGTCTCTAATGTGAGCACTTTGTTAATCTTTTTTGAAGGCAAAGTTTTCTCGTCAGATTAAGTAACACAAAATGCTGATTTTTATATAATTACTTCAAAATAAGCAAACCTGGTGAAAGGATATCTCTTTCTAGCTATGATAATGTCACTAACTTACTTTTACCTTTATGGCATTTGGCAGATGCCCTTATACCAAGCGGTATTTATAATACATGTATTTCAAATATGTATTTCAAATGTAAAATAGGATTTTGTAATTTGTATTTGAGAGGGCTGATGAAAATGGCTTTACATTTTATATCAATATACTTTAGTGTTTTGTATTTTTGTAGTTTTAAAATACTCTAAGATAGATTGTAAGAAGTCTTTAGTAAGACATCATAAACATGCGGCCTCTGATTGGTTTGTTTTTTAAACAGAAAATGTATTTATATTGAAGAAGGTGGTGAAGGTAAGAAACTAGGTGTCTATTGAATGATAAATATTTAATTGCTAAATATTGTACCCTACTTGAAGTAGCTGATTTGGCACATGATTTCAACAAATTAACACATGATTAATTAGTTCGAAACTAGTTTCTATGACTTGTTTGTCATTAAGTTAGTGCTGCTGATGCAAAGTAGGTCTAGTATTTGATCTGTTAACTGGGTGCATATGTCAGATTTATTGTGTGACTCGGACAGAGATAAGCTGTTGCTATCAAAAATTGTTTACTCAATCAACCGAGTCAATGTAATGTTGAAGGAACTGATCAAACAGGCAAATTGATGAAGGGTTTGTGAAGGTATTTCATGAACCCTTGTGAAAGTATTTTAGAAATACTTTCTAGGCATTTTTTTATTCAAGAAGTGCTCATTTAAGAAAATGTGGAAGGTTTTTAGACATGATTTAAAGACTGCTAGAGACTCTGCTGTCCCAACATAAAGTGGAAGACTTTCCACTTCCACATTTTCCCATTGTGCCAGAACAGAGAAGAGTCTGGAAACAGGTCTTCCTTGTACCTGGAGAGTTGGTGGGACCAGTCGAGCTGTGGTTGAGAATTGTACGGCGTGTATTGCAGTGCTGGGTGAGATGGTCCATTTTTGGCATTGTAGGCAAGCGTCAGTGTTTTAAATCTGGTGTGTGCAGCTACAGGAAGCTGATAGAGGGAGCGTAGCTCTAGGGTGACCCAAGCACGATTGAAATCAAGTCACGTGGACTTATTCTGAATCAATTGTAGGGGTTGAAAATCTTTCAGAGGCTGATCTGCCTACAAAGTTGTACATCTTTACAATGTAAGTATAAATAGATTTGAACAAAAGTATGCATTTATTCGTAAAGAAGACATGGTCCTGGTCAATAAAATCAGTTAACACATGATTCATAAATCCTAAATTTGGTAATGTTGGAAGTCTTTTTTTATTTAATGCTGGGATTTCTGTAATCAGTAAAAGAAGCAGACATTTTCATCAGTTAAGAAGCCTTTCGTTTTTTGTTTCACCTGTAATATAATAAAAGTTTTAACCCTGGTGATAATTGAAAGCTGGGGATGATAAGAAAGCTGACTGACTAATAAAAATAATAACAATAACAATTCTTTATATAATTATTTATTTATTCTTTATTTCCTGTAAGACTAATTTTATATTAAATTATATAATGTATTCCATATTTATTAAAATATGTTAGATTTTTTTTCCCTATACGAGTCCTGTTATGTTATATTTAGTCAGATTTTATAGATTATACATTGTTACCACAATTTATTTATGATCTAGTTTTCACGGCTTTGTTGTATTATGTCCAGGTGCTGGTTACGAGGACGCCACATCACTCCAGGAGCAGGGGGATGATGCGGTCCAGCCTGGTGGATATTATAAATATGTGTGGGACATTCATCCTAACAGTGGACCCACGATCACAGACCCTGAGTGCCTCACATACTCGTACTCCTCACAGGTGGACATTGTGCGAGACTTAAATTCGGGACTCATCGGTGCTTTCCTCATCTGCAAATCAGGTCTGATGTTATTGGATTTTTTAGGGTCTTGGTAACAATCATGTTGTATTGCCCAATAAAAAACAACTTTGTCATACTAATGGACCAGTTGGTTGTACATGATTTTAACTCTAATGACCATTGACCCATGTTCAGGTTCACTAACCGAGGACCGTCAACGGAAGATACCCGAGTTTGTGCTGATATTTGCAGTTTTTGATGAAAGTAAGAGTTGGTACAGGGACGTGGGCAGAGCAGCCAAACTGAGGAAATCATCTGATCGGCAACAGTTTCACACCATCAATGGATACGTCAATTCCACACTAAAAGGTGGGTCAACATTAATTCATAATAATTAACCAATCTTGGTAGATTTTTCAGGGGTCATGAATTTTATCCTTGCAAATTTCCAGGCTCTATAATTGCAGTCTATGCTAATAATATGTCCAAAGATTTTCAAGTTTGTACTCAGAAAAGGACATTGAATGTGCTATAATTCTGAAGATATAAAAAACAAAAGCTTCATCCTTCCTAATAAATGTTCAGTCAGTGTGTAGTGATTACAGTCTTCATTATCCAAAGATGGAGGATTAGATAGATAAATGGATAGATGAATTTGGTTATTAGATTAATAACCAGATAAACAGTTTTGTTAAATGCATCATTTGGTGGCTTGGATACTGTATGGATGGATGTTTTGCTGAAAGGCTGTGCTTGGGCGGATGGGTGGAATGACTGACCTTTTTTAATGGGGCAAAACCTCAAGATTATAGTTCTAACCAGTTTTTACTCCTTTTTTTTTTAACAGGTCTGAAGTTTTGCCAGAAGATTCCAGAAGTTTCCTGGCACTTTATTGGTCTGGGCTCCACTCCAGACATCCACACCATTCAGTTCCAAGACCACACATTAAAAATAATGGACCATAGACGGGTTACACTGGAAATAGCCCCTATGACCCTCACTACCGCCCTGCTCAAGCCAAATGCTGTAGGAAAGTTTCTGATTTCCTGCAGGATCCATTCACATCGGCAAGGTCAGTGGAGTCTTTTTGAGGACTTGATACAAAGAACACAAATTTCTGCGTGCTCTTCTAACACTTTTGTTTGTATTTAAATGCTTAGCTGGTATGAGTGCCTTCTTTACTGTGGAGAACTGCCCAGAATCCAACGAGCTGCCTGAAAAGCGAAATGTCCAGCAAACTTTCGATAAAGATGATGATGAAGACTACCCAATGGATAATCTTTTTTCAGTTTTGTTCCGACCTGGTGGACCCCCATCGGTTCTAAGGTCTGGTGGGAGACGCCCCAAAGTCTGGGTTCATTACATCAGTGCTGAGGAGGTCATATGGGACTATAACCCTCAGGGTGACCGGTACGAACACTTGCAAAATTTCATTGTCATTGTGAACATGTTTGATGAGTTAATTCTTAGAGCCCAATTCAGTTTATCTGACTAGCTTGAATGAGTTGATGTGGTACTAATATTTGTTATACCTGACTTGGCCATATCTAAGTATCTTGAAAAATCATTTGGATAAGTCAGGGTCACTTAGGCTGAGTAATTTTGATGAGGTAACTTTGGTGAGTCTGTGTTATCCAGACAAGTAGGAGTAACATAAACAAGTCTGGGAAGAGGTCTGTGTGAACCCTGAGGTTTTTGTGTGTTCGGAATTTATTTGTTAATTTTTTTCCAGACCTTTGAAGTCGGAGCCGTCCATTCAACCAACACAGCGCTTGGGTGAAGTTTATAAGAAGGTGGCTTATGTTGAGTACACAGATAGCACATTTACAAAAAAGAAAAGCCAAAGCAATGCATTGATTGGGCCAGAGCTTAGGGGAGAAGTGAATGACCAGTTTCAGGTAACAAAAAATTATGTATAAGAAAAAATAACAAATAACCTCATTTTCAAAAATGTATATGCCGGTCTGAAAACTAAAGGAAAATACTCATACACCGTTGACTAATACATTTCAGATTATTTTTAAAAATATGGCTAAACAACCATATAACATCTTTCCAAATGGACTTGTCAGCGTGCAGTCAGTGAAAAGGAGAGGTAAGAGTACACACTCAAATACACTCGATGTCCAAAAGAATGTCCACACCTATCACACCTATATGTCATGCTGAATATTGCATTCCAAACTTAGTCCTCATTTCTTGTTGTAATCATTTTTACTAGTCTGAGAAGACTTTCCACTAGATTTTGAAGTGTGGCTATGGGGATCCTTCAGCAACAACAGCATTAGTGAGTTTAGGTACAAGTGTCAGGTGACACAAAGTTCAGTCAGTGAAATCCCACAGGTGTTCAGTTATTTAAGTCCAGCCTTGGAAAACCATGTCGTTGTGGTCCACGATTTGAGCACAGCAGTATATTTATGCCGAAATATTCTAGTCTAAGGTTTGGGACCCTTCCAAAGTGATGGGAAAATGGTAACGTTACAACATACATAGACATTCTGTAGAACTGTGAGTTTCCAACTTTGTGGCAGCGTTTAGGAGAAAGCTAATGTCCACAAACATTTGGTTAAACGTGATCAAGATCTTACTTGGTGCCAAATGCAGGATTTCCTGCTCTACAAAATGTTATTTGAAAAGCAAAGCCGTTAAAAGCAAAGCCAAACGATTACAAATGTAACCTAAAATCTTATAACAGGATTACCCTTTTCCATGACCTTGTAAAGATTAATGCCTGCACCTGATTTGTTTCTCACAAATGCTAAAAGCTCTTTTTCTGAAGGTCTCACTATGTTTAGGAAGTTTTTACAGCTATTAAATGCTAATGGGCAGATTTGTGACTGATGTTTTTGGAATTTAGTGATGTTTCTGCCATCAGCATACTTTACAATGTTATCGCACATATGACTTTGATACATTGATTAAGTTACAACTGACTCTGAAAATAACCAGTGTATTTTGTGTGCTGGTGGGGCGTGAAGACAAGCAGGTGGACCTGCGCTCTCTGGCTGTCCCACCAGGTGAGATAATGATGTACCTGTGGAAAGTGACAGCAGAGGATGCGCCCATGGAGGCCGACCCCCGCTGTCTGACCCGCCTCTACCACAGCACTGTGGATCCAGAACGAGACATGGCGTCTGGCCTGGTTGGGCCACTTATCATTTGCAAATCAGAGAGTTTGGACAAACGAGGGAAAGTGGTGAGTGTAACTCTCAGTTAAAAAATTCAATAGGAAATATTGATTGTTATACTGTATGTATGTTCATAATTGAGGTCTTTATTTAAATGTTTGCTGGTTTTTTGGAGAATCCAAACCTCAGTTTGATGAATACAGGGATGAATGTTGTGTTATGCAACCGATAAAAAGACAGATGGTTTGGCCAAAAACAAACAGATGATTTTGGCAAATGGATCAGTGGGTGAAATGTATGGTGAATGGACTAATGGATAAATAGATAGACTTGGTAACATGACCAACATGTGTATATTCTTTTAGTTATCCTCAGACAGAGAAAAACACCTCATGTTCACCATTTTTGATGAAAACAAAAGCTGGTATGCCGATGAGAATTTCAAGAAGTTTAGCGAAACCCATTCCAATATCGATCGCAATAATCCCAGTTTCTACAACGCTAATGTCATGCACAGTAAGTGTCACCTATACCCTGTTTATGTTGTGTAGCAACAACTAGAAAAATAATCTAGCGGATCTTTTTCCTCATTCAATCTCTTTTCTCTTGCAGGCGTTAATGGTTTCATGCATAACAGTCTACAGTTTAAGATGTGTGTTGGTGATGTTATGCTCTGGCACGTGGCCAATGTGGGTATGCAGAGTGATTTCCTGTCAGTGTATTTCACCGGAAACCCTTTTGAAAGAGACAGAACCTATGGTACAGTCCTTACACTTTTTCCATTGATCGGTGACACCGTCATCACTGAGATGGAGACTGAAGGTAAGAATCCAAGCTTTCTGGCTGTACCATTGCCTTAATCTCATTATGGTCACTGGATTTCATAATGTGTCTGTTGTAGTGTTTCTTTAATCGTTATTCCTTAATGTAAAAATAATTTATCCAGGTGAGTGGGAGATTGGTGCCTTCGATCCCACTCTAAAAGCAAAGGGAATGAGTGTACGGTACTCTGTGTTTAACTGTGAACGAGAGCTCCCCCTGGTGGACACGGATGATTACGAGGACTTGGAGGATCAAATAGATAAGCACTTCCAAATCCCACGAGGTTTCAGGAGGAGGAATCGAACTGTAACTATCCAGGTTTGCCAAAAAGTGTCACGCAACACAAGCCAAACAAAGCAGGAAAACGGCACCAAGATCCCCTTAGAGAAAAAAGGGGAGATGAACACCCTGGTATGCAAGAGAAAACTTGTCCCACTGGATGAAGGTGAGGACCTGGATGTTCTCTCTCAGGGAGGAATTCCACAGGATATTCTGGATCAACTCAATGATGTGGATATGAGTTCTTCTAAACGCCAGAAGAGACTTGCGATTGTAGACAATGACACAGAAGCAGAGAGTGATCATCCTCCGTTTCGTTCCAACAGAACCGATACAGAATCGATGAGTCAGAGTGAGTCGAAAGTGGATGCCGTGGTTAGGATGGAGGTCAAAAAAACAATGAGATACCAGGATGTAGATAACCCTAAAACATCAACTCTAGATAACAGTCAATCTATTGACCTGATTAAGAAATTCCTTCAAAAATCAAGGATGAATACGACCTCTGATTTGGCTAATTTAACCGAGAGGACTCGAAGAGAGATATGGCAAACAAATATCAGTGAGGCCACAAAAAGAAACGATGCAATGAGTGACAATGATGTTCTAAAAGACCAAGTTCTACAGCAGGACAAACTGATAGAAAGTCTAAATCCTCCTAAATATATCCACAAAGATGTGCAACATCTGGATTTGAGCTCTCAGTATCCCTCATCAAACTCGTCACGGAACGACACCTACGTGAAAAACCTTCCAAACTTGGAGTATGACGATTACGAAGACGATGACAACAACACTACTCTAAGCCTCTCCTCAAATGACGATCTTGATATCAGGTCTGGCGAATCGAAATTCCGTAGCTATTACATCGCAGCAGAGGAGGTTATGTGGGATTACGGGATCGACAAACCTTCTCAATTAATCAGTGCCAGGTAGAGTATAAGTTTTCGTTGACTTTGCACCCTATTCAGAGACTCAAGTTTAGTTGTAATGTAAGCTATTTACTGTGTGTAAATTGTTCTCTAAACCCACCATTCATTATGCAGATTGCCTGTTTGTGGTTTACACATCAAGGGTTGCCAGATTTTACATGATTAAAGATGTGAATATCAGATGGATATCAGTGTGACATCAGACTGTCAGACAGTGATGCTGGACTTAACACTGCTTCCTCACTGCATTCCATTCTGAATATTGTGTGATATTACAACTAACTGATTATCTGCAAGCCAATTAGCGAGCTGTACTGAAAAATGTGTTTACGCAGAGAGATGAAGAGAGGAATGAAAAAGTATTTCCCAGCCTACAAAAAAGTTGTGTACCGAGCATATCAGGATAGAGGCTTCAAGAACCCTGTGAAACGTGGCGAACTAGATGAGCACCTTGGAATTATGGGTCCTGTGATCAAGGTGGAGGTTAATGATGTCCTCACTGTAAGTGTGATCCTACTTTAAATTAGAAACATCTCAATCTTATATAGAAACAACATTTTCAAATATGTAACCATGGTTGATTTGTGGATACATTCTCCTGTTTGTCATCCGTTACAGGTTGTTTTTAAGAACACAGCCTCCAGACCGTACTCCCTGCACCTACATGGGGTGTACGATAGGACTATGGTGAGCTCTGCACCACAGGGGGCGGAACTAAGGGAGGATGAGGGACCTGGCGATCCAGTGCCTCCTGGGGAAGAAAGGATCTACAACTGGAGAATTACCAAAAGACAAGGACCGTCATCCAAAGACTTTGACTGCAAGGCCGGGGCCTATTACTCTACAGTTAATATGGTATGCAATATCACTCTTGAAACTGTTAAAGAATTTGCCCCATTGTGGTTTATTAAAGCGCTACATGAAACAAACACCCGTAATTTTGTATAAGCAGTATAATTAAATCAACTCAGACTGTCAGGATGACGTGCATGATTTGTGTATCTCAGGAGAAGGACATGAACTCTGGTCTGATTGGTCCGTTGCTGATCTGTCGTCCAGGGACCCTCAAGCCACGTGTCCTCCTGCAACCAGGAGTGCAGGATTTATTCCTTCTGTTCACCATTTTTGATGAAACCAAGAGCTGGTATCTGGATTACAACATCGCAAAGTTTTGTACATCACCATGCAAGGCCAAATTAGATGATCCCTGGTTTGAGAGCAACAACAAATTTGCTGGTACAAGTCAAATTCCATGCTCGCTGTATGTTATAGTATGATGTGTTTACTTAGTGCCTTTATTACATATAAGCTAATCAATAGAAATATAACCAATGACCTACAGACTGTTTGATAATCGAAAGGTTCGGTAATTTGTCCAATTTTTGCAGAATTTTAATGTATTGACATTTATGTGCCACTCTAATTGGTTCGCTCTTCTTGATGTGATGTAGCAATAAACGGATATGTCGCAGAAACTCTACCTGGCCTGGTGGTGGCGCAGCACCAGACATCTCGCTGGCACCTGCTTAACGTGGGCAGTGGTGGAGAGTTTCATGCTGTCCACTTCCATGGATTACCATTTAGCACTGGGAAACACGAAGAACATCGCCTGGGCATCTTCAACCTTTATCCAGGTAACCATATGTAAATAATACAATAAATGTGTATTTTTTTAATGCATTAAAAGACTATGAGAAATAGCTAATGATACAGAAATAGCTGTCCTGATCCAAAGATAACGCTCATGATCAGTCATTCGTCCCTTCATCCCTTGTTGCAGGTGCATTTGGAAGCATTGAAATTAGACCAGGAGTAGTGGGCACATGGCTGGTGGAGTGCACCATTGGAGATCACCAACTCTCTGGCATGAGAGCCAAACTTCTTGTTTATAACCCACGTAAGAATCAGCGATAACCCAATATGCATTTAACGCACCCTGAAATGTAGAAAAGTACAAATGTAGAGATTTCTGTAGTCATTATTTTGTGTAAATGACCAATGACTACCTAACATTTTGAATGGATCTGGTCTTGCAGAATGTATTCAGCCAATGGGAATGCAGTCAGGATGGATCGATGATGACCAACTTACTGAATCTGATCATTGGGGTATAAAACTATAGATCTATTGAGACTTCAGTTTTAAAATTCTGAATACCAAAATTATTTTTATAAGCTTGGAATTTACTTGAATCATTTTCTTGTCTGGACAGATAAATGGGAGGCAAGATTAGCCCGACTGCACTTATCTGGATCAGTTAACGCTTGGATTGGCAACAGTGAGAAATCCTGGCTCCAGGTACGGTATCCTGCTTGTTCAAAGCCAAACCGAAACATTCCTCATGCCCCGAATGTCTCTTTTGTATACTATGTTGTTTCATGTCATATATGATGTATATAAATGTATAAACCAAATGCTAAACAAATGGCCAAAGAAGCTTGTTTGTGTAGCTCCTGAATGAATATGAAATAAAATACTGTTGTTTGCATTAGGTGGATTTGCTACGGCCAATGGTGGTCCACGGGATCCAGACCCAGGGCGCAAAAACGTCATTTGGCCTGAAAGACATGTTCACTGTGATCTTTACTATCAGCTACAGTCTGGACCAGAAAACGTGGAAGACGTACAAAGGAAACAGCAGCGAATTAGGATATGTTAGTATCAGACCTCAAGTGCTAGCCTGAACGATTTATTAACCCTCAGAACAACGCAACAAAACATAGGACCCCACATCTGTCCTGTAAACTCATAATTGACTATCGGCATACTATCAGTCCCAGCCTGTATATGTGATTAGCAGCATGTGCTAGCTTCAACACACAGTCTCAGGACTAGCCCTGAAATTTTAGCCTCAATACAACAACGCAAAATACTACCTTAATCCCGCAAATGCCAATAGCTAATCCTGCCATCAGTCTTATCTAGTCTATCTTGTTTTAAATTGTCCTTGTGATTTTGATATTAATAATCAAGACGTATTTATTTTAACTAGAAATTTAATGGAAACCTGGATGGCTCCAGGGTGAACGAGAACCTCTTCACTCCTCCAATCATCGGCCGCTACATTCGCATCCATCCAATCACATACGTCACCAGGCCCACTCTGAGGTTTGAACTGCTGGGCTGCGACCTCAACAGTGAGTACATACACAGTCAAATGGAACGAAACGAATACTAAAACAAATCTACATGTAACAGATGGGTCTAAAGGGCTGAAGAATTCTTTTCTAAAACATAAGCAATAAACATTCCACTAATGAGACCACTAATATTTAGTGCTTGAATAATTCATTACATTACAGTAGTCTGTAACTGCTTCTGTCTGTTGATGGATAGTAAATCCACTATATAGTGCGATTGTACAATGTGATCACTTCAAGATAGGCTTGATGCCCCTTTACTGAAAATATGTTTAGACCGTATTCTGACTCAGTGATATTTTTCATTGATATTTACAGTACACAGGGAAAGTAACTTGTATTGAGATTCGGGTTCTTCAGCCAATTTAAGTTATAATTATACAAATTGTGCTTCATGCTAAGTATTTTTCTGAAGCTCAGAAGAAAAAAAAAAAACAGGGATACTAAATACAAACTGAAGAAGGAAATAGTAGCATAAAAGCCAGAATTTTTTTCAATATTGAACACCAGTATAAACAATTTTGCTATGAAATCTGAATACTGTCCAAGTCGATCACTGCAATGAGAGTTTGGTAATGTTTTCAAGACCCAAAAAAATGATGGCATGGGTTTCAGGTTGCTCGATGCCGTTAGGAATGCAAAGAAGACTGATTCCCAAGAACTCGGTTAGTGCTTCCACCTTCCGGGAAAGCTGGAGAAATTCGTGGTACCCAGACCTTGCCCGGCTCAACCAAGATGGCAGCGCCAATGCATGGAGACCCAAGGTACCTTGAGGAAAAAACGATTTCAAATTGCTATTCGTCTACTTGCATGCTACAAATATTCCCTTGCAGAATCTATTAGCATTTATACCACAGTGTGGCCATTATTGAAAAGTGAAATTTAAGTAATAATAAAATGCAATAGAACACTTTTCAAGACATAATTCATTCATCGTTATTATAGCGATTTTTGGCGTATACCAAAAAAGCCCACTATTCATCAAGAATTTGGCGGTAATAGCACCACTGCTACCAAAAAAATGTACTGATAAAAGGTTTATCAGTAATCTGGTGTCTCTTGGCAGCTGCACGTTTAAACACTATTGTTAAGCGCTTCCTATAGCCGTGTGTTTTGGAGCGAGACGTGCGAGCCACATTGTTTCGCTCCCCGAACATGACTCATCACTTTCACCACTTCCGTCTGAAAGCAGCCACACACACACACACACACACACACACACACACACACACACACACACACACACACACACACACACACAATACGAATATGGAGTGGTCAGAGGTACAGTACTGTTACCTTCCCAGTGTTGATTAATTCCCACATGACCCATACTTACACCACACTTATTTCACTTATGCTGCAACTAGAGAGGATTTTTTTTTAATCAAACAAATGACACGTTTGTGGCATATTTGTGATTTGTGTATTTGTGTGTAGTTATTATACCGTTTGTAACATTTCTTTTACCGTTTCTTTTCTTTCCTAGTCTAGTAACCCATACGAGTGGCTGCAGGTGGACTTCCAGGTGGTGAAGAGAGTCACCGGCATTGTCACACAGGGGGCCAAATCTGTGTTCACAAGCATGATGGTAACCGAGTTCTCCATCTCGGTTAGTGATGACGGCCACAGCTGGGCCATGGTCACCGAGCCGGGAACACAACAAGAGAAGGTGTGTAAAAAGTCTCTTTTTCTAAATACCGACTAAAATTTGCATCCAAAAATTTTGAAATCACACAGTGATGAATATGCGTGAGTAAATAAATCATAATTAAATTTACCCCGTTTTGTTTTCCTATGGTACTGAATTAGAAAACCCTCAGCTTCTGCTGTCCTGCCCATTTTTTTTCTTTTTTCTTTGTATGAGGTTCCTATGGGACAGATTCCCAGTCCATACTGGTAGATGAGTCGTCACTTGTCCTATAATACTGACATGGAATTGAATTGAAATATGCAAATGGTTCAAGTGTTTAAATGGCGGATTTTTTAATTTTCTAAGACTATTTTCTGAAAACATTGTCTGAAGTACAGTATATATTCAAACAGATCTGAATTTCCCAAATTTAGAGGCAAACAATAGGAGATGATATATTGATATAGTATTAGTATAAAATACATTTTCTGAACCTGACTCTGTTTTTGAGTCTATAAATGAATCAATTTTTCTCTTCAATGAAAAATATTGATTCATTGAAATAATAAAAGTTAATAGTACAATGCTTTTGAAACGTTATAAAGTGTACTGCCTTTCACTTATGAGTGCGTCCATTCATCTGCAGATCTACGAAGGGAACAGCGAGCACGACGAGCAGAAGCTGAACATGTTCGAGCCTCCGCTGTTCACCCGATTCATTCGCATCCATCCAAAAGGATGGGTTAATGACATCGCTCTGAGGGTGGAGTTCCTGGGCTGTGATACGCAACAAAGACTCTGAGAGACACCATCTGTTTGTGTGTGTGTGAGAGAGAGAGAGAGAGAGAGAGAGAGAGAGAGAGAGAGAGAGAAAGATAGTAAAAGTGTGTGAGTGAAGAAGAAATGTGAATATAATGTGAGAGAAATATAATGTTAGGGAAAAAAAGGAGGTAATAGACACCGAATGTAAAATGTTTCTTTTATTTTGCTGTAAATGGATTTCTAAAACAGATGGGACCTACTGAGAGAAGAATATTTATTACTATATATTTAAGAAAAAGTGTATAGACTAGGATGCCTTTTCATTATGTACACCCGTGTCACTTTAGTTATATGTACAGCTGCTAACAGTAGCCAGTTTGCTGTATGTGTGTATGTGTGTGTGTGTGTGGTGTTGCTGTACACTACAACTTTGTTGGTTCAGCTTCTAGGTGTACAGTTTGAGAGCATAGTTTATCGTTTCCCATGCACAGTCTGCGTTAACCCTTTATCTTTGGCCGTTTATGACCACAGCGCTGCTGTTGTACCTGATAACACTCATGCAGAACACACACTGTTACCATGGCAGTGTCACTGCTAATCTAACAAGGGTTCATTGAAAAATATCTGGCCTTCTGTGCTTCCTGTGGTCCTTTATATTGAATTACTAATACATTTTTCATGGTCCAGTTAGTGACCTGTTCATGTAGACCTGATGAAAAAGCAATTCAGTATATACAGGAAATCATATGTATTTATATTTATTCTTATTCTATGTGTTTATTCTGCCAGTCAGTATTATTTATGACCTACGCAACAGATCTCTATCAGACATGCTGCTTATTACACGCCTTTATAAAGCGTTTTCGATCTGCTCACGTGACTACAAGAGGATCAAATATCAGTATACATTCATTTATCAGCCACGTTATCTAAGCCACGTGTACTGTCACATCTCGAGGACACTATTAACACTACTAATGTTTTATTTGGAATGTAGACGTTTGCACTGTGAAAGAATTTATATGACTTCATGTGATGTGATTTATAATGAAATAAAAGGATTAAAGCGTGAAACTGGTGTGTGCGCCCCGGCATTTCGACCCATTAAACCGGGTACTTCGGTTACTCAAAACAGAATCGATCCACAGAAAAAACAGGCCACAGTTCAGTTCATGATTCATTCATGCTTTTTGATTTCAAATCATCCACAATGGTGTTAATGTAGTAAATGTTATTAATTACTGTACTTCAGTAGCAAAGCATTTTCAGAGTAATAAATAATGGAAAATCCTGACTCTAACTTGCCACCACACCCGTGGACTTATTAGCTTTTTTTTATTAGTTGAAAAGGTTTTGGGCTCATGATCATTTTAAATAGATATCGATGTGTTTAAGGAATTAATATTATTGTATTAATAGATTGGCGTGCTGAAATGATTGGACATTATAGCCATAATAAATCATAGTACTTTGAAAACCAAATGCTTTTGCACTTTTACTTAAGTGAAAGTTTAAATAGAGGACTATTACTATTAACTCAAGTACATGGTTTGTGTACTTCGTCCATCATTGGGTGTAAAATCTGCTACTGATTTAGGGTGAGGATGCCGGAATCTCAAAGAAAATTGGAAAAAACAATGTCTCGGCAAACATGACTAAGCTAAACCAATTCTGTTTAAAATGTAAATGGAATGACTAAAATGTAAGGATGCACCCAGAGTTCCAACTAATACTAATGAAGCATACAAGGACTTATGGAAATACACAGGAAATCCAACCACTGCGGTCTACACTTCATTACACAATAGATAACTTCACTTAAATGTGCTAAAGTTTAAACCTCGAACGAAATCAAAACCTCTTTTTCTCAGAGTGATGTAAAAGCATATGATTACACTATATAGTATACACTGGTGCAGGAGGACTCAGATCCACAATCTGCTGTCACTCGGAAGAGGATGAAGTTATTGCTTCATGATGTTTCAGGGGTTTTTTCCTTGCCACTAACCTAGATTTCTGTAACACTGACCTTTGTGACAAAGGCACCTATTTTCGGAACAACACTATAAATCGACGTTTATTTATCCATGAACCACTCACTCGAAACGGTTAAACGTTTAAAACATAAATTGTTAATTTATTTAATTTTGTATTTGACTATGCAGATTTCCATTATTTTGCTAATCACATGGTCAAGTAAAAAAAAAAAAAAAAAAAAATGAACCACATATTACAGCATGATTACATGAAAGTGTTTAAAACACCTGCACAACACACACTGTCTCAATCGTTCTAAATGCACTACATTGCCTTAATTCGTTACTGAAACTTTGTTCCTGAGTGATGCAAACAGGATGTTGCTCTTACTTGCTTTCACATGCGTTGTGTGTTGCCATTTAAAAGTCTCTTAAGGCCCAAAAGCCTTTCGCATGCAATATAACCAATAAACCTCTCTAGTGCTTGGAAAATGAGTTTAAAAAGCAAATTAGACAAAGCTGTGCGATTTCTTTCGCTATGCCGAGTGGAACATTCAGTTCTCTCCGGCTCAGTTTAATAAATAAACAGATTTTATTTGCGGTGACATCACGGAGGAAATGTTTTAATGAGTGCTACTGATTTACAATATAATCGTTTTTGATACTTGGTTGGTTGGGCTTATAACAGACTACAATATTGTGTTCTTGTTTATGCTATTTCACAGTGAAGAACCTCTAGAAAACTGAGGTGAGATTAAAGATAGTGTTCATCATTAATATTAATTAGTGTAACCCAGGTCCCGAAAGCTAAATTTCTTTCGTGCTACACCAATTAATTAGCTTTAGTTTTTATCATAGTTCATGTTTATAATCAACAACTTATAAGAAAAAAATGCAGGTGCCCTTGTAAATAATTTTCCTTTTTACATCTAATTATTTTTGTGTAATCTTTCACAACACAAAGGCTGAGACAGATCTCTCAGGAAAGAAAATCATAATAGACAAACTAAAGCAATATAGATACTTCTAATCACCTGCTTTGTAAAAGCAGTATAAAAGATGGTCTCTTTTTAAAGGTTTGAGTGCTGCGGGTGGGATTGGCAGCAGGTGTGTGTGATTAGAACTCTGATTTGAGACTGGGAATGTTCCATGTATTGGGCACTGGGAATGCAATAAAAGTATATGAAAATCCGATAAAAGATTTTCCACATCATATAAAATAGCAATTCATATTTTCTTGTTTTGAATGCGGTTCATTATTTCATTGAATCAGAATGAAATTAAGTTAATGACATCATTATTATTTTTCAAGTCTTTGAGCCTTTAATTAAGATAAACAGTAAATAAATCTTCAATAAATCTAAACAGTGATTTTTCTTTTGTCTGGATTTCACAAGGATTAAAAAGAAAAAAAAAGAAAAAAGATGAAAAATCTTTAGATACAATTTTTTTTATTGTATTTATTTTTTATACATTTATATTTTAAATATCTTTTTCTTTTGCTCACTGAGGTTATGGTCGTAATCAGATTTACATGCGTCATAGAATGCGTTATTTGCATCAATAATTAGCCTGAACAAAAGTTCTCACAAAGATATAACTGTGACTGTGACTGTGTGTGTGTGTGTGTGTGTGTGTGTGTGTGTGTGTGTGTGTGTGTGTGTGTGTGTGTGTGTGTGTGTAAAATGAGGCTCTTAAAGAATAAAGAAAATATATCCACTCTGAGAGTGATAGAATTGAACACTACTATCAGTTCCTGTGTGACAGGAAGTGTTCTGGTTGTGTGTTATTAGTGAACTGTGCAAACGTCTGTGGGAAAAGATTCGAGTCCCCATGCATCACCTTGCTATCTGATCCAAAACAAAAACAACTTGTCCAAAAGCAGAAGAAAAGCAGAAGTTACCCTTCGTGCAGCGACTGTTCGGATGTGACGGCTGAAACTCGGCGTGTTAATATTTATAGACTGCCTCATTGATTGTATCAGAGTGATGAAAATTACTGTCTAATCTTTACGCCTTGTTTGAAACGGAAAAAAGAAAATAAAAGAGGGCGGTAAAAGTCCACAGATTACAATGAGAAGTCGTAATGTAATGTTTCCTCTGTACGCTTTTTTTTTTTTTGTTGGGAGAATTCCATATATACTTCCTTTTATTATTTCACCCTGACTCTGTTTTGAAGCAGTAAGATTTGTTAGGTTCGAATAAACGACTTTAAATCAGTTCCACCGAAAGGCTTGTGTAAGAAAAACGTGTTTTTAGATCAATAGACAGATAGATTTATCACTTTATTTACCCCAAATGGAAAGTCATACATTACCGCAGCACAAAAACACATGGACGCCTGTAAGATAAGATTAAATAAGACTGACTATAAGGTTGGCATGTGCTTTTTGAGTATCCCATTTCACATTAAGTCCCAATTTGCTGCTATAATAACTGCCACCCTTCTGGGAAGATGTTCCACTAGATTTTCGTGGAGTTTTTTGTTTATTTCATCCGCAAGGGTATTAATAAAATCAGGAATTTATGTGGGTGAGGTGAAGATGACTTGGGTGCAGTCGATATCTACAGCAGGAGATTTTCCACTCATGTAACCCATATAAAGCATATCTTTATGAGGCTGGTTTTGCGCACAGGGGCATTGCTATGCTGTAGCAAGTTTGGGTCTCAATGTTCAAGTGAAGAGAAGATTTTATATTGCATCCAAAGACATCCTATACAATTGTGTGCATCCAACTTTGTGGTAGCAGTTTGGGGAAGAACACAAAAAATGGCTGAAAAGATCCATCTAATGTTGTAACTGATTGAACACTTTATATAAATAAATGAAAACAAACAGTGGAAAAGTGGTAGGACGTTGGACCGATCGTAAGGTTGTGCGTTTAAAACCCAAGCATTGACAAGCTGTCTCTGATGGTCCCTTGACCCTTCTATAAATAAAAATGCCAACATGATCAAAATATATATACAATAGCATACAGACTCGAGTGGTAGTACTCAAGTTCAACTACCGTCTAACGAGACGAACATCGTGTCCCAACATGAACTCCTGGTAAATATTTTACAAAGCATTTGATAATTTGTGTAACTTGAGTCCACGATTTTAACATGTTCTGGAAAGTTACAGTTCATTGCATAATTAATAATAAATTAAAAAAAACTAGACATTACACAGTACAAATAACTGCATCATTAATTATTATTTTCAACTATTAACTCTTTATGCCAAAGTAAATCCCTAGTAAAATATCCATGGCTGGATATCTGATTCAAAAGGCTGTATATATTGTAGTTCTTTACTTCTTCATTTCTGTGTAAATAAACTGAATTCTTCGAAAAGCCACTGCAGTTTCTACCTGTAAGACAGTATACATAATCTGTTTGCTTTGAGAACGTGCTTAAGGTGGCAGTAATTAAAGATAATACTATATCCATGTCATCATTTCCGTAACACCACTGTATCTTTACAAATTTTTCAAAAATGGAAGTGCAGCTTAATAGAGCAATATGGTGATTCCTGAGGTAATATTTTTGAAATTCTAAAAGAATTAAGAGTTGAAATTGCAGTTCGATAGACTTTCCATTGAGATATTCGATATAAAGATATCAAAAAGCTTCATTAATAAGTGCGAATGCTGTTCTGAAGCTGCGAAAAAACAAAAACAAGTCACAGTTAAAGTCTCACTTCAGAGAGAAGGTGGATTTAAGTTGATGAGTTTTGACAAGAAACAAGTCAGAAGAAAATGAATGTTTTGCAGCTCCACAGGCAAAAAGTAACTGTAAACAATACAATCTAAAGAATCGGATTGCTATATTAGGCAGATTATACACTTGAAAATGTGCTAGTATTAAAGCTAATCACTTTAGGGTGCTAGCAATAGCAGAACACATTTAGCCAAATCACAGCAGGTTGTTGGTGATTACTTTCCATGTACAGCACATTCCCAAGTGTTTTAATGAAAAAGTCTGATCTATTGCTTACGACTTCGTTGCTCGTTCGAGGGTCATCATTGCATCAACTTTTCTATCGCTAGTGGAAAGCGATGTCATTTCGAGAATTGTATAGTTCCTGAAAGGGCTCTTGGTAGTGCCCCCCAAGACTGCTTTACTTGAAACAGCACATGATTAGTTTCACGTTACAGATGATTCAGCATTATTTCTGGCACCCAACATGCATAGCTGAAGTACTACCTTTTCTATTTTATACCAGCGAATGGTATAGGCTTAGGTATTTATGACACATGTTGCATGGCTCATCTCTATGTAATGTGTGTGATTTTATCAAGATTTCCAGCTTGGTCATTTCTTTTCTTGAGAGGATCTCGATGTCTGTGGGCAAAAGCAGTCAAAACATTCTGTGAGTAACATATGTACATAATTACCGACTGGAACTGGAACTGGAACGGCTTCTGCACATTGTCATTTTATCTCTATCCCACATTTTCATAGACGGCACTTTTCCAAAAAACGGATTTAGCTACTGGATTTGAGTCACTGCTTTAGGGATTTGACGGCTTGGTGTGTCAAATAAGGTCCAAATGCAGGACAGTAACGATAACCGAAGGGCTATTTTAATAGTGTGTGTGTGTCCAATTGTGCACATCTAACAGAGAGTGGGACATGTGTTCGGCAGCCATGTTTACAGTCTGCAGTGTTTGCTGGGAAAACAATGAATGATCTATTTAGTCTGCTATCTCTCTAAATATCAGTTTCCCATAATTCACTTTAATATCTCTCTCACACTCTTTCTCTCTTTTTTTTATTATTTCTTCTTTACACAGCTTTAATTTTTTATTTTCATCTTGTCAGTCTTTGGGACTTCGCTACACGGCATCTTTTTTTCACTTTCTGGTTTATTAATGTATTAGGGAACAAAAAGCGATTGAGTCATACACATTAGTATGAATCACAGATTGACTCAGAGTGTGTAAGCAGGGGAGTCATGTGGAATCATTTTCATGTGTTTTTACCTGATGCTGCTACCGGTTTGGGATTTTTCATGTCTGGGCTGGGACGGACTGAGATGAGACTGTGTGTGTGTGAGTGGGAGTGTGTGTGTGTGAGTAAAACTCTTTGGTGAAGTCATTACACCACCTCAGAATTCTTTCACCGTGTGTGTGTACATGTGTGTGTAAGAGAGAGAGAGAGAGAAAGAGAGAGAGAGAGAGAGAGAGTATACATGTATACATTAAGCTGCACAGACACACAACCAGACATTTTATTTGTTGTTTAAATCATCAAAACGCACAGCTTGATACTCACCACTCATTAAAATAGTTATATTTTCCTATTAAATAATTTACATACATGACCTTTGTAAATATAAAATCACCTTGGATCTAACACGTAAAATAAATTGGTATGAAATACTATTTGACTACACATGAATTTATGTATATTTATGAATATATATTAAATCTATAAACAAACTACACTATTAGGACAAAGGTATTGGGACACCTGACTTTTCCAGCCATGTGATTTTTTGACAAACTGTTACCACAAAGTTGTAGAGGAGACGCACAATTGTATAGGATGTCATTGGATGGGTAGCATTACATTTTCACTTTACCTGAACTAGAAGACCCAAACCTGTTTCAACATGATAATGCGTCTGTACACAAAGCCAGCTCCATGAAGATATGTGTCAAATTGGTTTGGAGTTGAAGATCTCCTGCTATAGAACTCCCGCCACAGTGAACACCTTTGGGATGAATGTGAATGCTGACTGCACCCCACAAAATCTCTATATTTTTTAAATCTATTTAACATCTTACAAGAAGAGTGGACTTTTTTTGGACTACATGTGAAATGGGATGTTTAAAAAACACACCAATCTTATGCTCAGGTGTCCACAAATGTTTGTCCATAGTGTATATCCAAGATGTCTTGGAGGTTGTATGCAGTGTAGTTCTTCGTTATGTTCAGGAAAAGTGAATTAAGTGTTAATAAAAGATTCCAGGAAAAGAAAAGCATACCTAGAACTTATAATTCTTGGATGGAAATCGTGGGCAACAAAAGTTACTGCAATGTTTCCAGTGAAACAGGATGTTGCATTTAATTTATTTATTTTAAGTGTTCTGTTCTTCTAGAAACTATACATTTTGAATATTCGGTATACACTCTTATTACTGCTGAGGTTCGTGTGAAGAGATTAAAGACTGCATTCCTTTCTATTCTTTGGAAAAAAGCGCCTAAGGTAATAATATAAAAGCAAAGAAAAGGAAGGAATGTAACAAACATTGTCTTTGCTGATAATGGAGGAATTACAGGCACTGGTTACCTTCAAGGCTATCGTTGGAAACATCTGCGGCAGAACAGATAGACCTCCAGTGACTTCAGTACAACAATTAAATGGCCAGATTATTTTACAAATGATGGCTTGACTGTTTTTGACCAGCTGGAATTGTTTCTCCGATTCTTCCTAGCAGATCCTTACAAACTCAATCTGTTTGGAAGTATTGGCTCATCTGTGAATTGCCATCTTGCAACCTGCCATATTCTATGATGTTTGAAAAGTCACAATAATGCTTGAATGTTGCATCTCAGAGCAACTAACGATACCACCGTCTTAATTAGATGCTACCACCACTGTGTTTCCCTGTAGGAATGGTATTGGCTGAACACGTTCTCACTCCCAACTTATGTCACATATGGACGCATTAGTCAGGATCCCTTGGTGTCGCTTTTTGACACACTGGGTACCCCTTTGGCGTCATTTAACGTGTGGGGTTTCTCACACACTTTGACCCCTTTTGGGTTAATTTAACATGCAGGGAGTCCCACAGACTTCTATAGAACTCTGAACTGGAGCTTGCGGCATGTTGGGTAAGCAGACTGTCCCAAGGTCATGTTTATTTCACTCCCAACTAACCCTAACACTAACCCGTTTCCACAAACCCTAACCCGTTCCGACTAACCCTTATCCTAACCCGTTTCCACAAACCTAAACCTAACCCATTCCAACTAACCCTAACCTGTTCCCACTAACCTCAACCCTAACCCATTCTCACTAACCCAAACCTGTTCCCCTAACCCGTTCCCACTAACCTTAACCCATTCCCACTAACACTAACCCATTCCCACTAACCCTTACCTTTTCCCACTAACCCTAACCCATTTCAACTAAACCTAACCCGTTCCCACTAACCTTAACCCTGACCCGTTCTCACTAACCCAAACCTGTTTCCACTTACCCTAACCCGTTCCCACTAACCTACCTAGGGCTCCCGACGAATGCAGTGCTTAGGGTTCAGCTCAGAATATACCATTTTTTCATCTGTCCAAATAATTTATTTGCATGAAATCAGTGACCAGTAAGTCCTTGCCGTATAAATTTTTCTCAGGAGTGGCTTCTATCTCACCACTGTACAATAGAAATGCCTGATAAAATACCTCCATGAACAAAACTCTACTATCCCAGTTACTAGGTTTGGATGAATAGCTGAATCCAGAAAGTCTCTAAGTGATTGATTTTTCAACTTTTGGAATGATAGAACAGTCATAGCATTAGGAAAGGTTTCAGACCCTTTAGATTCATAAATTTGATAATCAGTGTTCCTTGGAAGAGTTTTTTGGACAGCATGGCTTGGCTTTTGGTCTGGTATGCAAACTTTTTTCCATAGTCTATATCTAAGATGTCTATGAGGTCTTCAATTTTGTCCAGGTTAAGTGGATTTAGTATTAATGAAATTTTCCAGGAAGCAACTACAGCTTTTTCTAAAAATGAAAGTATACCCAACGATTCTATTTTTTTGCATGCAGATCACGAGCAGCAAAAATTACTACGTTTCCTGTTAAACAGGATGTTGCATTTAATGGACTTTTTTGTTTGCAGTGTCCTGTTCCTCCAGAAACTAGCAATTTTTTTTATGTTGATATTCTATGGCATTTAGGTCAGAACTCTAAAGCTTTATTTGGATTATCAATATTCTTTAGAAGAGTTTTCTGGACATCATGGCTTGGTTCTTGGTCTGACATGTGCTCTCAGTTGCTGGTTACCTTCCAGACTTATAATTATTATTATTATATTTTTTTTTTTGACATATTATATTACACTAAAGTGTACAACTAATGGGCTTAGAATACTTTCCAAACCCAATCTATTAAATCTTGTTATTGTATATGAAACACAGACAACAGTGTTTCTGCCTGTTGAGCTTTAACACAGAGCAAGGTCGCCCCCTGGTGTTTAACTGCTGCCCCTGCAGTTAAGTGGCAAAGAAAAAAGGGTTTTTTTTGGACTTTATTGCCTTTTTAATATCAAATAAATCAGAGAATTAAAAAATTAGGTCCATTAGGAGATGAAAACTATTCTTCACATGAAAACTAAATGACATTTGTAAAGCTAGCAGCATAACTTTAGTCCTTTTAATTCACTTTTGTTTACACATGACTGAAAAAATAAGTAAAAAAAAATTAAGGTGATATTAAACATTAAAAGTGAATGTTATATTCACAAATGAAGGCAACATTTTAAGAAAACTGGTACTGTAGATAACTCATGTCAATTGTTTTGTCTCCTCTGTGCATCGTCAAAAGAATTAGTGTTATATTTTTAGAATGATTTCGATACATCATTTTATATATATATATATAAATGCAGAGAAGACACCTTGCTAGTTTAAATAAAATGTTGCCTAGAAACACAAAATAAAGATACAAGGTGCTAAAATAATACTTCCTATAAAAGTTTAAAGATTTAACATAAACGTATATAGAGGCCAGGGTGGCACAATGTGATAAAATCACCAAGATCATACAAGACGGTTTACAGCACAACAAACAAGGATTTTCCTGTGAAAACAGTGACCAGTGGGTGTGTCTTCGAGTGGAACAAGTGGGTGTGTCCTTAAGCCCATATATGAATTTAAGCATATTTATAAGTAGGCAGAAATTGCTCACAAGGTACTGGTATAGGCATAGCGGTTAGATTTTCTCAAATTACCTCAAGCGATGACAGACAAAACCAGCTAGTGATCGGAAACTTTTATGAACAATGAATCCTTTCAGATTGGCTCAAAGTAGCCATTTTTGTTCCCAATCTATCAGGTTTGTATAAAAGGAAGATTTCCATTGTTTAATTTGAAAACATTTTCGTCTCCAGTTTAATCGTCCAATCAGAGTCACTGGCATTGCTTGTGGACACGCCTTTCGAATTATTATCCTACCCTGGCTAAGTGCTATAAAAAGTATGTCCACTATTTTATCATTTCTTACATTTTTATTACAAAAAAGCAGTGAGTTGGAGCTAAATTGCATAAAAGGGATTAAAATATAGTAAGAGACTTTATATGAAGAATTCATTATGTGACATGAAGCAAACCCTGAACTTCCTGAACTAAAACACCTTTAATAACAGTAACAAAGCAAAAACCAAATAATCGACACTGCCATCAAAAATGTTAGTGCCAAACACCGGTAAAAAAAACAATGCACAAATGAATACACACTCGCTTCTGCTTTATTAGTGCTGGAGCTCAGGGTTTGTTCATGTTCAATGATGTAGTAAAAATGACCTTAATGTAAAGCATTACCAAATATATATACATACAAATCTACAAGAAAAAAAACTGTATTTTGAAAAAAAAAATTAAACAGTACAATGCTTACAATGAGGTTGTTCAAATCAGTGTAATTGTAAATCATTCAATCAAACATTCAATCTTTGGGCCTTTTTTTTTAGCAGGCAGATAAAACAAAAGAAATTTGATTAAGCTGTGATTAACGTTACTAGCTAAGCTTTTTATAAGCGTTCAATGCTGCAGGCATTGTGGTTTTTTTTTCTTCAGTACTTGAAATTGTATTAAATGAGGATTACAGGAAATCTGCATATTTGTAAAGCTTGGAAATAATAAATCAGGAGCAGGAAGGCCAAAACGCAGACGGGAGGTGAATGAGGTAATATTAGCTTCTTATGATGTACAAAGTGTGGTTTTAAAAAAATTTTACAAACGAGGCGGAGGATGCGTGTAAAATATTCAGATCATAACGGTTAAAAACAAAAAAAAAAACACTGAGGAAAAAATATCTGTCTGTTAAATGTTAATAGAACTGTCAAAGATGTGAGAAGAATGAATGTTCCTTGGTCCTAAACTGGTCTGAAGTAAGACAGACGTCTGAATTTATATTGAAACAAGCACACAATGCTTGGAAGATAAACAGAAGGTACTTGGTAGCAATCGTGTTCAATCGTCTCGTCGAAAAACACACCAAACTACATTCACGAACATTGAAAAAAAATAAAAATTGTGTTAACTTACCAAGACCAATTGTGTGACCTGTTTACTACAGTGGTGGCCTGGGAAACCCTTCACGTGTCGAAAATGTGACCTGTAATATCTGTAATATGTAAATTCCTTAATTCACTCAAATGTTCACTAAATTCACTCAAATGTTTACCTTTTATTATTGTATTACCTTTTTTGTATTATTTTGGGTTATAGGAATACCTCCAGAAACCAACGCCAGGCATCGAACTCTCGTTATCTCGTTTGATTGACGACGTTTGAATCGGTAAATTTGAGGGAACGATGAGAGAACGTTTTTTTTTTTAAACTGATCTTCTGTACTATAACCTATGCAAGAGAAATGTTTTCGAAACTGATGTCATGAGGATTGGGTATGAAAAGTTTTCTGAAAGTACAATCCCTGAGGTTCAGAGACACTACAAAATGGGACACACACACACACACACACACAAAACCAGTACTACAAAAGGCTCTGAATCTAAAAAGGCTGTTAGCGGCTCAAAAACAACTATTAGTTAAAGGGGTTTCCATGCATTACGACTTAGAACAGTCCAAATAATTATAATAAAAGAGAGAAAGATGCCTGTATTGAAGAGCATGTGCATTGAGGTTAATCCTGCTTTGAAATAAAAACTAACAGTGTGTATCAATAACAGGTAGATTTTTGAGGTATGTGTGTCTTCTTCCTACCAGGCATGGCTGATACACAATGATCACACTAATTGTAACTGTTTTTTCCATACCACCATTTTCCAACATCATAATCATACTGGTACCTGTTCGCACTGGGCAGCATTTTAATCAGAACTACTGTCTCGTTCCCTTTAAAGCTCGGACGTACGGTTTAACCGCATTTATCGGCTTTATATACACACAGTATTATTGGTTCTGTTGTAACAACTGGCACCGGGACTTGTACAAAGGTCCATACAGTATACCGGAACCAAAAAACGTGAGGTTTTCTGTTAGGAGGCGTTTATTTCGTTTGGAAGGAGTCTCCAGCGTGAACGACAAGTCTGAGGAACCAAAAGAGAAGGAAAGAAAGAGGCTTTTACTTGTCACTTATACAGAATTGTACAAGAAGCTGGGGTCAGATGATACAGCAACCCTGGGGTGAACAGGGTTAATAGCCTTGCTTAAGGGCCCAACAGTGGCAGCTTGGTGGTGCTAAAACTTGAACCCCTGACCTTACAATCAGTAACCTTGAATCCACGACCTTGCACTCAGTAACCTAGAGCTTAACCATTAAGCTACCAATTTCCGGAAGGTTCTCAAATTTTTGTCAAAATTTTCTGTAACATGCTGTTTGCAGTACTTCAAAAAAATGTTTTACGCATTACGTCAAATGGAACTAGAAATGGAACGAAACGAATATTCGCTACATCATTTTTTTAATTGTTAGTATTAGGAAGTAGCTTTGAAGTACATTATCAGCACATGCCTGGTTTCTAATCAAAGATATCAGTGTAGTCTAACGATAGTTCACATTTTACACCTACAAAGTAGGGGTGTACCAAGACTGTGAATTTCTACTGGTGAAAATCGGACAATGATTTTTGATTCGGCTATTATACTGATAATTGACCCGAACTGTTTTAAAAAGACAGAAACGTACTGCCTGCGACATTCCACATACAGAGAAGTCCTACGTTTCCTAAGCAGGATTTATTGAACTTGCTACTAATACTGTACTTAGATTAACTCAAATCTCAAAACTCTGTTACAAAGTGAAAACTGAGTTACAAAGTGAATAAAAATAAGGTTAGAAACCTAGGGTTGTTATATACTTAGTTACTGTATATATGTATAAAATTTACACTTGGTACATTCCTACATTAAACTTTCATATTCACAAACCTATTTCAAAGATTTCCAGATATCTGTGAGTGAACAACTAAGTGATTGTTTGTTAGTTTCATCCTACAAACAAACACGCTAATTCCTAAAAGTGTCTCCATAGTGACAGCATAGCAACCAATAAGGTAAAGGCTCTGACAGAAAGCAACCAATCACTGCTCCTGTTTGCACTGGCCAATGAAAATGTCTGCTAGAGGAAACACGTTTCTGTAACAAAGATTTCTCCACAGCAAGGCGTCTAAGTCGCACACCAAAAGCGAGATTAACCAATGAGCTACTTAGATAAGAGCTTGGCATGTGATTGGCCGAAATTATGTGAGGAAAAATATATATATAAAAAAAAGGCACCGATAATCATTACTAAAATAGAATTACTGATAAACTCTTCACAGAAATATTATACATAATTCCATAATTCACAAACCTTCCTTTTTCATCTGGTTTTTACACACACATAGATTGTCCTTGCGAAACACATTGTCCACTTCACCCCCAAAATAAGCTCTTCAACCTTTGTATCTATTTTTATCCATTAGGAAATCCTAACTACATTCCTTCTGCCTCACTTTTACAACCAACATAATAGTCACTAAATACAAAAAAAAGAAAAATATAAAAAATCAACATTTAAACAATAATCGTGCTCCATGAGAATACACGGTTGTTTTCCCTACGACTCTTACATAATCCATGAACAGGCCAATGCAGACAACCTTAAAAAAATGCTAATTATCAGGCTATGTTAGCATAGCGTACTGGCATCGAGTGTCGACTAACTGGCTGGAAAATAGCAATAAAGAATTGGCACTGTCCGGAGTTTCGTTGCTGCATAGAATAAAAGCTGTGAGGTCTGCAGAAAATCGTTCACAGTTCACGTCTTACTAACCCCTTTTCGAATTTCCCTTCATACGGCGGCGCGTGATTCGGATTTGCCACGTTCACGTATGCGGCGCACCAGGACCTTCGTCGGTCCGCACCTCAGCTGTGTTTCAACACTTTGATTCCTGTACAGATGTCCTTCGGTTTGTACCTCACGTCGCTATACAAATCCGCTCTATACTTTACTGCTGTAGGTGCATAGCTACTTAAATATATTTGCCATAAGAAGGCGCTAATACAATTGGATCTTGCTAAAAAACCAAATGCGGTCTCGGTGCGACGCTGGAATCGACACACAAAAGTTGTGAATGCAAAGAAATTCTCAATTTTTAAATTCCAAATGATTGGACGGAACTTCCTTCTGTATGGGGGATGTGCCTATAAGCCGCACTTCAAAAAAAAAAAAAAAGCTCAATAAAAAGCTAGCATGTCTGGGGAAAAAATTTTTTTCAAGTTAGTGTTATTCTTGTGGCTGAGGAATACCTACGAATGCAGTGTGACTGTACATCAATTCTAACACTGATTATACCACTTAGCTATGAGTAGAACCCACATTTGAGGTTACTGACGTCTGTAGGAAAAGCAGAAAGATCTAAAGAATAGGTAAAAAAAAAATGAACAAAAATCACAGACCACAAAAAAAAAAACATTTTCTTATAGAAGGTGGAAAAACTGTTGCGGGAACACATTATATATATAACATTCAAAGGCTGTTTCCTTTTAGTTCAATTCAAAGGCAACAGCTTTTCCTACTGACCAGAACTAACTGTTCTTACGCGGGAAACAGTGTTCCTTCTGGCTTCGGCTTTGCAGGAGCACATTGTTCAGATTTCCTTCGGAGAAGCCTTCTGGGACGAGTTCTAGGCTACCCCACGATCCCACGGTGTGCAAAAGGGATGGAGGAGCGAGTGTGGGGTAAAAAAAAAAAACGTTTTAAATGAGAGACAATGCAACAACGACTCGTAGGTCTTTCCTATTCGAGTGAAAGAGCACTGAAGTGAGGAGTTTGGGGCTGATTTGGTCCAAGGAAAGAGAGCGCACAGGTGCACACACACACACACACACACACACACACACACACACACACACACCACACACGCTCACACACGCTCACACACGCTCATGCACACGCGCACACACACGCTCACGCATACACAGATGATGGACTTCTGATGAAGTGAGTCCCTGCAGACAGACAAATAAATTAATTAAGATAACAAACATTTGTATATATTGGATTCCACTGCAATAAAGATTAACACATCAAAAGAAAGAAAGAAAGAAAGAAAAAAACAAATAAGGATGAAAAGAAGAGATAAATAAATAAAGAAAGAAAGAAAGAAAGAAAGTAAGAAAGAGATTAGGATGAAAGAGAGAAAGAAACAACCAAAGAAACAAAGAAGGCTGAAAGAAAGAAAAAAGAAAGAAACAAACAAACAAACAAGAATAAAAGGAAGAGATAAAGAAAAAAAGAAAGAAAGAAAGAAAGAAACAAACAAAGAAGAATTAAAGGAAGAAAGAAAGAAAGAAAGAAAGAAAGAAAGAAAGAAAGAAAGAAAGAAAGAAAGAAATAACTAGATAAGGATAAAAAAGAGAAAGGAACAACCAAAGAAGGATGAAAGAGAAAAAAAGAAAAGAAAGAAAGAAAGAAACAACCAAACCAAGAAGAATTAAAGGAAGAGAGAAAGAAAGAAAGAAAGAAAGAAAGAAAGAAAGAAAGAAAGAAAGAAAGAAAGAACCAAACCAAGAAGAATTAAAGGAAGAGAGAAAGAAAGAAAAAACTAGATAAGGATAAAAAAGAGAAAGAAACAACCAAAGTAGGATGAAAGAAAGAAACAAAGAAAGAAACATAGAAGAATGAAAGAAAGAGATAAAGAAAGAAAGAATGAGATATGGATGACAGAGAGAAAGAAAGAAACAGAAAGAAACAAGGCAGAAATGTGATAAGTATTTAAAAGTGTAATCTCTGAAGCCCATCTGAATAGATTTCTGAAATAATCTGCTCCAGAGACTTTTATGTGCTACTCAGTACATCTTCTCTTTTATTAACACGCCGTCTCTTCCACCTTTGCTACGTGTCTCTGAACTGTCTCTCACCTTAGTGCGTCTCTTGTTGCGTCTCGGTGTCAGAGTATCCAGGCAGCATGTCTCCGTTGGTGAAGTTCTTCAGCATGCTGCGTGTGCTCGGGTCACACGTCTCACTGTTTTTCTTATGAATGTGCCTGAACACCAAGGGCACGGAGAACAGGACCATGCCCCCGACTAGAGGGGGAACACCGGCCAGGTAAAACGCCACGTGGTAATTCTGAAAGTAATCGTGGAGAAGACCTGGAAAAAAAGAGAGAGAGAGAGAGCGAGAGAGAGAGCACATGTTGAATCAGAGGATAGAGAACTTTTCGCTTAATAAACACACACACACACACACACACACACACACACACACACACACACACACACACACACACACACACACGGGTTCTGGATTTATATGAGTATTAGAGGCTTTAGAAGATTTATTGGATGGATGGATGGATGAATAACATGAAAGAAAGAAAAAAGAAAGAAAGAAAAAAAGAAAGAAAGAAAGAAAAAAAGAAAGAAAGAAAGAAAGAAAGAAAGAAAGAAAGAAAGAAAGAAAGAAAGAAAGAAAAGAAAGAAGATAAAAAATGGACAAAAGCAGATAGGGGGAAAATAACACAAAAAAAAAGAACGAAGAAAAGAGAAGGAAGGAAAGAAGCGAGGTCCTACAGTGTGCACCTGCACTGTGTGTGAGTTTTAAGAGTTATGTTTTTGAGTTTCGAGCCCGGCTGTGTCCCAAACTGCAGGCGTTAGGGACGTATTAGAACATCAAGTGCTCAAAGGCAAAAGAGGGACAGCAGTGAACAGACAGTGGAGTTGAGAGGAACAATGCTAATTATTATTCCGACAAAGTAAAGCTGCTTGCGTCAGAACTTTCAGAACGAGAGAAGCAGCAGCTCTCAGCAGGGGGCGGAGCATCAACATGGAATGGTGAGCTGAGCTGCTAGCAGGAGGTTCAACTTGGTTGCCAAGTATTGATTAACCACAACAAAGTGGGGGCCAAACTAAACGAAAAACAATCTTTTCCCAGAATGGTGACACTTTGATTCATCCATCTGTTCATCTGTCTATTTATCTTTCCATCTATCTGCCTGCCTGTCTAATCGCCCATCTGTCTATCCATTCAGTCTATTGACTGAGCTTGAATGTCATCTTTATTTCAATTGCTTTAACTGTTATCTATCTATCCATCGGTCCATCCATCCATCTACAATTCCATCCATCTGCTGGTCTTTCCATGTATTTATGCCTCCATCAGACTTTTTATATATCTATACATGTATCCTGTCTTTACACTGCCTAGTCTGTTCCCTGAGAAGCAATGAATCAAGAAAGAAAGAAAAGATAAATAGAAAGAAAGAGATTAGGATGAAAGAAAGAAGAAAGAAAAAAATCTGAAGGAAAGAAGCAAAAAAATAACAAAGAAAGATAGAAACAAAAAACACAAGCAACCAAACAAAGAAGGATGAAAGGAAGGGATAAGGATGAAAGGAAGAAGAAAGGAAAAAATCTGAAGGAAAGAAGCAAAAAATAACAAACGAAGAAAGCTAAAAGAAAAAAAAGAAAAAAACAAACAAACAAAGAAGCAAAGAAATATACAAGAAAGAGATAATGATGAAAGAAAAAAAAAAGAAGGATGAAAGGAAAACATGTATCAAAGAAGAACATGTATCCTGTGTTTACACTGTCTAGTCTATCTGAGAATATGTCCATCCATCCATCCATCCATCCATCCATCCATCCATCCATCCATCCATCCATTCATCCATCCACTATCGATAACAAAGGCATTCACAGACATCCAGCTTTAAAACTCACCACACATCCATTTATCCCTCCATCAATTCGCTAATAGGTTCTACCTGTCTGGCCATCGCATCTGCCAAACATCTTTCCATTTCAACCTATCCACCAATCTTCCTACATCTCTTTTCTTGATTTGATATTTCACCCAAGTAAATGCCATCTCTCTCATAGACACCTACATATCTGTCTACCTGAAAACTAAAACAGAAAGCCAACTAGTTACAGAAAATCCACACAGAATTTCCAGAAGAGTCTTTAACACTCCATAGATTCTCCTAATGGTCCAAATGGAGCGAATGTAATGGGTAAAGTTCCAGAGCCAAAAGTGTGTAGTTTCCACACCTGCTTTGTGTATGTGTGGGTATAAGCTTGGCAACCAGAGGGTATCCGAGGACACCACCACCATGCTGTGCCTGGATCGTAGCCTCTAATATAAATCCACTATATCCTGTCTGCTGAAGACACTATGTCTATGTGTGTGTGTGTGTGTGTGTGTGTGTGTGTGTGTGTGTGTTAAGTTAAACTCCTTGAGTCTACCCTCCTAATGGCTAATACTTTCACATAGAGAGAATGAGAGCATTCTTCCCGATCATCACAAATCAAGTTGGATAAACATGTCCAGGAAGAATTCAGTCTCACCGCACACATACATTAGTGGAAATTCCTCCATACTTGCCTGCTTACAGAATTTCTCTTGAAATGTAAAGTATCTATGTCATGTTTGTCCTCGAGTGAATTGTAAAAATCGAGGGCTTTTACGCGTACACGAGGGATGGAACTGTACCCCAAAGCATCCCCGATCTGAATGACCTGCTTGTTTGTTGTGCAATCCAGGCTGAAATGGTCGGTTTCTCAGGGGTATTTTAAACTTTCAACAGGCATGTACCGTAATTTCCGGACTATTAAGCGCACCCAAATATAAGCCACACCCACTGAATTTTACAAAGATTTTTATTTTGAACATAAATACGCCGCACCTGTCTATAAGCCGCAGGTGTCTACATTGAAACTAATGAACTTTACACAGGCTTTAACAAAAGACAGTGATATATGTTGTGGCTCCTTCCTTTCACAACAATTTCTCTCGGGAGTTTTTCTTTTGGCATCGTCGTGCGTTTAAAAATCACCATCGGTGAAGCTTTTCTCCCGATGCCGTGCAGCTCAGAACACAGGTGAAGTGCGTTTTTTCATGCCCGGTAGTTTTCAGCGTGACGAATGATTCCCATTTCCTGTAGACAGTCCGAGTGAGGCGCAGGTCAAACGTCAGAGGAACATCATCCATATTTATGATGTGGTGCGGCCTGATTCAGTGGGAGCGCATCTGATTTAATATAAAGAGTTTCATTGGTTCACCTGAACCCGTTCAGCAATTTCATTGTTCTAATGTTATGGGGTTCAGTTTTTTGGCTTGAAGTTTGTGAAACCGGGAAAAACCCAGGAAAAAAATCATATATTAGCCGATTCATTGTTTAAGCCGCGGGGTTCAAAGCGTGGGAAAAAAAGTAGCAGCTTATAGTCGGTAATACAGTAATGTTGAGAGTTGTTCAATCCTAGCACTGATATCAACACTGGAAGATATGCAGGCAGTCCAATCTGTTGCTTTGAAGCAGAGGCTTTAAGGTAAATGAACTGGGACACAAGTGGACAAAGAAACTTTTACACAAATAATAGCTCCTCCAATGGAACAAATTCTTCCCACATAGAAAAAAAACCGCATCATATTAGTACAACCACTGTATACACCGACCAGGTACAGCATTATGACCAAAGAACGTTATGAAATTTGTCCTCAAATTTGATGTGTTAGAAGCAGGAAGAAGGGGTGAGCGTAAGGATTTGAGCGAGTTGGAACAAGGGCCAAATTGTGATGTCTAGACGACTGGGCCAGAGCGTCTCCAAAACTGCAGATCTTATGGGATGTTTCTGGTCTGCAGTGATCAGTAGCTATCAAAAGTGCTCCAAGGAAAAAACAGTGATGAACCAGGGCTCATTGATGCATTTGGAGAGCGAAGGCCGGCCCATGCTTTTCGATAAAACAGACGAGCTCCTGTAGCTCAAATTGCTGAAGAAGTTAATGCTCGATTGGTCAGGACCGTTTTGGCAAAAAGGGTACCAACACAATATGGGGCCGGTGGTCTAATCGGAGTATGTAGCAGAACAGGCAGTGGACTAAATGTACAAGGGGCTGCTTGTAGCAGATATCTGCATGCCTCTTTTAAAACACTGTATTGCTTGGCCATTAAGTCCTGTGGCTTTATCCTCTATACTTAGTCAGGGTTTTACTAGGACAATGTTTCCTACACTTTAATATTGCTATGCATTGCATGAATCCATCTGCTGAATGGAAATATTTGGTTATGCATATATCCACTGGTCACTGCAGGACACCCATGAGCAGTCATCGTTCATTATAAAGCAACCTGCTGAACTGAAGAACAACGGTGGTGATGGGGAGCAACACACAACCCTAATGTCCCAATGTGTCAGTTACCTTCCAGGTGAAGATTAAGTCCCAATTTGCTCTTATAATTCCCTCCACTCTTCTGGGAAGATGTTCCACTAGGTTTTGGAAAGTGCTTATAGACATTTTTGTTCATAAAGTCAGGTACTGATGTGGGCATGTCGGTGAGGAGGCCTGGGGTGCAGTCAGGGTTCAAATTCATCCCAAAGGTGTTGAGCAGGGATGAGATCAGAGCTCTATAGCAGGCCACTCAAGATCTTTCTCTCCAAAGCATGTAAACCAGATCTTCAAGAAGCTCATTTTGTGCACAGAGGCATTTCTGTGCTGGAACAGGTTTCGGTTTCGGAAGTTAATGCATCATTTCGTTATACTGCATCCAGAGACGTCATGTACAATGTGTGCCTCCAGCTTTGTGGTAACAGTTTGAAGAAGAACCGCATAAGTATGGCAGGAAATGGGAGGTGTCGCAATATAGTCTATGTTTTCAAGAGTTATATTTCACAAAAATATGAGAATACATGACCATAAAAACAATATGGAGGTGCTCCCAAAGCCACAATGTTGCATTTAAATTTCCTTGCACTGGAATTGGGGGGGGTGGGGGTGGGGGGGACTCAACTTCACTCTAACACTGATGAATGCACTGAAACAACAAATGTGCATTTGCATTCAGTGTCCAACCTCTTGTGCGACAAATAGCCAAACCCCCATGAGCACAGTCCATGTGAAAATCTTCGTCTTTTGTAAAAAAAAAAAATTAAATAATAAACCTAATGATTGATGTCCTAATAATTAATAAATTGTCAGTTCTCACCTGCAATCGGTGGACCTGCTGTCATCGGGACAGCCATGAGGCCCAGCAGATACCCGATGGCTTGTGAGGCTCGCATGGGTCCTACCAACTCGAAAGCGATAGGAGCCATTATGGTGATGAAGCAGCCGTCGCACAATCCCATGAACAAGCACACCACGATCAGGCCCTCGAACACACGGCACTGCGGGATCATCATCGACATCAGGCCCAGAGTCATGAACGAGGCCACCTACACACACAAAAAAGAGGAACATTAAGGCAACTCGGTGTCTTCTTATCCAAAAATGCAGCCTATGCACCATAGGCACACGTTGTAGCAATAAAATAAGAAACGATACACAACTGCTACACAATACCTGCAAGTATATTTTCATGACTCCATGAATAAGGTCTCCCACTTTGCCAAAAACCAGACGTCCTACTCCCGAGGAAGCGCCGATACACACCAGCAGCACCCACTCCCTCTGGGTCTCCTTGAACTCCTCCCGCACAAAGTTGATCTGTCACACACATCGTTTTATTTCATATGTTGCCTTAACACACATGAAGTGGTCAGGGTGCACAAACTTTTGCCCATTAGTGCATATAAGTGATCATGTTCTGTTTATAACAGCTGCTTGAATGTTTAAAGGCATTGAAAAACTGGGTTACTGCAGTGAGTGACACCCACCCACCCACCCACCCACACACACACACACACACCACACACACACACACACACACACACACACACACACACACACACACTCTCGCTTTCAGACATACACATGTAAAACAAAAGCCGGGGGACGTGTTTACATTTTGATCCAAAGCATTCAAAAACATGACGGCGGGTGGGAAAGGCTTCTCACCTTTATGACTTCATCCATACAGCCTAAACACAACCAGATCAACATCCGTAACACACACACACACACACACACACACACACACACACACACACACACACACACACACACACACACACAAAGTCGAAATAAGCTTACACCCCCAAACATACATAAACAACATACAAAAACATCTGGAACACATACACACCCACACACATCCTGAATGTGAACACACCTTCAGTCACACACACACCCACACACACACACCCACACACACACATGCATAGTTATTATTTAAGGAAACCCTGACACCAAACCTGGTATGCATACACACATGCACAACATTTACCACACACACCCAAAACACTATGAACACATCACAAATGTTCATACATATTCAAACACCCACTATTAAATTTTACAATAGAACCCCAACCACCCACACACACACACACACACACACACACACACACACACACACACACACACACACACACACACAGATACACACACTGTCCCAATCCCACCATCACTTCACCAGTCTCCCAGTACAATAGCAGACCATGTCTCCATTTACACTCCATTCATACAAATGGAATCAGTGGGTTGTGCACATTGTGTAGTGCTAAGCGTACAGAATCCTAATGGAAGATTGTTTACATTGCGGTGTCCTGTTTACATGACGGAGATTACCACACACACACACACACACCATTGTCAGTCGGGACTACCTGATTAAAGACGTATCTTTTTTAGCAGCTCCTACACCTCACCCGTCAAAACCTTGTGCTCCATCTGATCAAACACATTATCAACTTGTGCTTGTTATTATCATGAACAGCAGCTACGCTAATTCCTCTCCAATGCTTCTCTTTCTCTACCCATCCCAAGGTTGCACCAGCTCCAGTCACGTCCCACCTCATGAAGATTACGGACCTTCAAAGAAGCAGATCCCGAACCATCTAGAGACGTACCAGTGCCAATTGGATCCCACTTCATGTAGAGTTTGGACACTGGACCTCTTTGAGTGTTTAAAAGCTCTGCCATGGAGAAGCTGGTGTTGGATCTGTAATGATCTCAGATTTATTTAATGAGTTTGATTTAATGAGTTGCTCAGTAGCTCCTGGTTCTTTGTTAAAAGTGCTCTACCAATAACAAGAAATTGAATCGGAGTGTTAATTATAGCTAGTGCCAATTACTGCTAATTTATTAAAGAAAACACGCTGACTATGGTACAATCTTACGCCTTGAGGACCAACTCAAAAGTTCCAATCTGACCTTATGACCATAAACCTGAGTACGGACAAAATAAGCTCATTTCTGATGTATCTCGATGTCTTGGTACAGACTTGTGACCGTGTCTAATTCCAGTAGAAGTTTCTGGAAAGGGGGGTGATTACTCACGCAATCCGGAAATTCCTTATCGTCTCAAACATTGCTTATCTTGTGATCATTGGCAAGATCCACACACACACACACACACACACACGCAATACACAGACTGACACCCTGGGATCCAATAATAATCCTCTCACCAGGTGAATGTAGGGCACCATGTATCCCAGAACAGCCGTGGCCACTCCAAACGCCCATACTCGATAGGTGGCCACCCTGAACACCTCGACGTTGAAATACTTCCTCACTTTCATCACGGCCCTCCTCCACCGAGTTCCTGCTGCAGATCCCTGCTCTTCCACAAGCCCCAGAGAGCCCATCTCTGCCCTCGCCATCGCCCCCGCTGGCGGAATCAGGGGCCGGAAGGAGAGTGCCAGCAGCGACTGGACCAGCATGAAAAGGCTGAGAATCTGGAAGGTTCTGGAAAGGCCTAGAGGAGCTACCACCTTCTTGAGTAGCACAGACAGCACTACGGTAAAGAGGCTGCTTGTGGCCGTCACCACGCCGTTCGCCAGACCGAGTCGCCGGCGGAAATAGTGGCCTAAAATGACCAGCGACGGCTGGAAGGCGAAGGACGAGCCGCAGCCGAACAGGATGCCG
Organism: Silurus lanzhouensis; assembly: GCA_039877035.1. Taxonomy (NCBI): domain Eukaryota; kingdom Metazoa; phylum Chordata; class Actinopteri; order Siluriformes; family Siluridae; genus Silurus; species Silurus lanzhouensis. The sequence continues at coordinate 220,000 of JBCEWE010000470.1, read as the reverse complement.
TAAGTGAAATAACGAAGTCCCAGCGTCCTGCGGCACAAAGAGAGACGAGAGAAAGAATTAGACCATAGTTCTGAATTCTTGGAGAAAAAGAGTATGGGGCTGTATGTGAGTATGTGGCTGGTTTGACCATTTTGACCTAACTAGAAAGTGAAAGAGGTCCGTTTTTATGATCACTTTCCTGATGACAAGAACCATGCGATGGTTTACAAACAGTGGGGGACAACGATGGCGGTCACGAAGACGGTTACAATGATCTCCCTCTGATTCACATTTATGGTATTATGATGAGAGCTTACGTGGCAAACGAGCTGGTGAGGAGTCCGAGAAAGGCGACTAAGGCTCCGCCCACTGCCGTCTTCCTGCAGCCGAAGTGGTCGGTGAACATGCTGACGACGGGGGAGCAAAAGAAGATCATCCCCGTTGCCAAGGCACCGACCCATGCTACAGAGATAAGAGGAGGGATAAAAGGAAATACAGTCAGAGATATGTCTTGTGATCAGGCAGGAAATGTAATTAATACTCTATATGGTTTCAAAAATATGAGCAACATCGTCAACATCGAACCTGCAATTATAGGCCCCGCCCACAAACTAGCCCAGTACTAGTCTGGGGTGTCGTGTTTTTTTCTTTTTCTTTGCTAAAAGCCAGATTAGCATCTATTAAACAAACCACACAAAAAAACAAAAATTAGGCAAAGTCCATGGTGTCTGTGTCTAGTGGATTGGGAGTTCAGATGTTCAAAGGTGCTTTAATGTCTGTACACTGTGTTTGGTGTCTGCGTACTCTTGTTAAACATTGAAGACGTATCTCGGTGTGTGTGTCCCAGTTTGCAGTGTATTTGCAGAATACATACATGCACACACACACACACACACACACACACACACACACACACATATATATATATGTCTGTACTGTAAGTATCCGGTCAAACAGGTATGGGCACCTGTGTGTCTGCTGCATACTTTTATTTCTCTCTCTGTGTGTGTGTGTGTGTGTGTGTGTGTGTGTGTGTGTGTGTGTGTGTGTGTGTGTGTGTGTGTGTGTGTGTGTAATTACACTGTTTGACATACACTGAAACTGCTTTTTCATTTTTTTATGTGTATCACTTATCATATGTCTGATTTGTGTATGCACAGGAGTGAATTTGTTCTTGTGTGTGTGTGTGTGTGTGTGTGTGTGTGTGTGTGTGTGTGTGTTTTTGGGGGGTGGGGGGTCTTTTACTTGTGTGTTCCCTTAGCAGACAAAAACGCACGCTTAAACAAACAGGGGCTTACACATATAGGGAGCAGGTGAAGGCCAAATGTCTAAATTAAACACAGTACTTACAACCTGGCAGATGTTTTCCATTATTCCATAGGTGTTTGCAAGCACTAGCATGCAAACGCACATGCAAAAACACCCACCCACACTTTTTTTAGTTCCTCTTTGTTTGTTGGCTTTGCAGTTTAGGAAATGTCTGGTTCTTATGGGAATTTAGAACAATTGTGAAAAAAAGGGAAACCTGATGCGAGGAAATTGTGTGTGTGTGTGTGTGTGTGTGGTGTGTGTGTGTGTGTGTGTGTGTGTGTGTGTAAGGATTGTGCCCTTCTAAATCCAGCAGGCATTAGACATTCCTCTGGTTATTAACCCTGCAGATTAGTTTCTTTCCTCCAATTAACATGAAAAAAGGTTCATGGTAATGTTGAAGGTTCCGTGTCAGGTTCGAAAGCCGTGCGGCTCGTGATAGGTTGATCTGTCACATGACCACAGTTTTATACTAGATTTTTGAGGTCGACCGATGTCTTGGTTGGATCGTGTGTTGAGAAATTTAGCTAGTTCGCTAACAATATATTATGTAGAATAATTACAACAGCAATAAAAGTCGAAAAGTCGGTTAAACACCTTGGCTATGCGGAGATATATATATATATATATATATATATATATATATATATATATATATATATATATATATATATATATATATATATATATAATATATCATTCATCAATATGCTTTAGATAACATATAACATTGCTTATATTAGTTTAAATCCAAGCTTAATACATGTAAGCATTATTCAGCATTAATGCAGTATAATACTCAGCTTTGCAGAGAACTCTGTGTATAAAGAGAGTCCACAAAAAAATCAATAGTCATGCTTTAGAGTAAAGTTTAGCATATATAAAGTTTAGCATACATTATATGAACAAAATGCTTGGAGTAATAAATGCCAGTGAGCAGATAAGGCTGATGGATTCGGTTAGGGATTAGAAAAGGGGAAGAAAAATGGCAGTTGAAGAAAAAAAGTGGAAAGTTCATGGTGAAAGAACAATAGTGTCAGGTCCTGAGGAATAGGATGGACCAGGATCGTCTCCAGTGGCCAGGGGAGAAGTTGAGATATAGTCGGGAGAGACGGAGCCTGGGGGAAAAGGCTCGATCAGTAGCTCGAGATCAGTGTAAGTAAAGGCGTCACGAGTATAAAACGCAAGAGCTGAAAAATAGAGCCGCATATGGGAACCAATAAGTCGCTCCATTAATATATATTATAAAGCGCTCTCCGTGCAGCACGCAGTCTCAGGTGTAAAAACAAAACAGCACATGGTGTCAGTGATTCGCCTCTGTACTCCAGGCCGCTTCACCTCACCTAAAGTAGTACCTTACTTTACCTGAATCTCTACAAAATCTAGTGGAACATCTTCTCTAAAGAGTGGAGGTTATCATAACAGCTATGCTTATGCTTGGGTGTCCACTAAGTACTAGGTTTTGTCCATTAAGTGTATGTTAAAGAAATAAAGGGCCCAAGCACTTTCTGTCATCACTCCTTAGTCAAAGGAAATGTCCCAGAGGACACGTTTTTTTGTCTTTGTGTTTAGGGTTGATGCTGTGATCCAAATTTCATGGATAATGGGACAAATTCGTAGGAAGAACTTGTCCTACTTCCTGTTTGCCAAATCACAGACAGGTCACAAAAGAAGAACTCAATACAGATCAGAAAGATAAAGAGAAAGAAGGACATTGATTTGATGTCTAATAGCAGATAAACCTTTTGATGAATTTGACTGCCTCAAAATGTCTTCTAGTCCGTCGGCAACTTTGCTGTCAACCTTGTTGCATTTTCCAGATGAACCTCCCCATATACTGAAAGTGCTTGCACCCAGGATAATCATCTACTGTAACAAAAAAGGTTCTCAGTGACCTGGACTGGAAAATTACAGCGCATGACAGGGTTTCGAGCTACTTCACCTCTTTCTCACACACTATCATTATAATACAACGTGATGGGTCAAGGCTGATTCAGTGCATGATTACATCCCTACAACTACTACACACAATTACAGTACATATGGTACTTTCACATTTTTCAATACTTCAGAAAGGCCAAAAGAGCTCTGATTCTTTTAGAAGACACCCCCCCCCCCCTTTCACGTCACTCTTTCGTCGTTCGCTATGACTTACTCCACCACTTTTCACTCCCTCGTGCTTTCTGCGGTTTTCTTTCTCCGCCTTTTCGCTCCTGCTCTTTCCACGTTACCAGCTCGAGGGCTTGAACACACAGTGGTCTCATTAGAGAGAATCAGGACAAGATCCCTTAAAAAACAACAGCACAGAGAGAGAGAGAGAGAGAGAGAGAGAGAGAGAGAGAGAGAGAGAGAGAGAGAAGAGCTGGAGGAAGGGAGCGAGTGAATGACCCACTAAAACTGACTGATGCACTCTGACAGATTTCGACCTGACACATGGCCGCTGGGGCGACACAAACAAACGGCTTCTGTTCCTCGATCGTTGCTAATAATAATTCTTTCATTCGAATACAAAGATATCAAATAAATAGGAATTATTATTAATTGAATATTGATTTAATTTCCATTAATCCAGAAATCGTGCATGAAATGAAATCAAAACTAAATAAAACCAAAAAAAAAAGAATGATTACTATTTCGATTTATTCGTACTGATTAATTTGAATTGTTCGATTATTATTTATAACAAAAATGTAAATTTTTTTCCTTTAATATAAAATGTTAAAAACGTATCTAAAAATACAACTTAAAAGTATTATTTTGAAGTTATTTAAGAAGACCGTTTTTACTCATAGGAAAACTAGGTGGTCGCCTAGAGCGCAACCAGCTGGCGGGTGATCGAGGAGGTGAATGGGGGGCGCCGTCGCCCTCCTCCTTTTAAATTAATTACCTGTTTTTCGGCTCAAGTTCAATATACAGTTTATGTATATTTAATTTGATTTTGCAATAATTATTTAATATGTTTAACCGTTTTTTATGGAAGGTTGCGAATGATTTGTATGGTGTGGGGGTGGGGCATCATGGAGGGATGGTAGGGCATTGGTGGTGGTGGTGGTGGTGGTGGTGGTGGGGGAAGAGGAATCTTGCCTCTGGTACCAAAAAGGCTAGAAACGTCTCTGCCACCATCAACTGTGCATTTACCATACACATGTACACAATACCGGATTTCTGACAGGATGTTTTGTGCTTTTTTGCAGAGAGAGAAAAAAAAAAATCTTTCATGCCAAGAGACTTACATCTGAGTTCGCTTTTGGGACCATGTTCTCTCTTTTATTCTTCGCTAAAATAAAAACAAGAACGAATGAACACCAGTATAAATCTATAAGTTGAATAAATTCATTTGAACCCAACTATTAAAGATGGAACTGTTGCTGTTTACTGTATGTGTGCAGTGTGTGTGCATAAGTCTAGACGTATATGATAAGTGTGTCTGTAAGAGAGTGTATGAGCCTAGTAATTTACATATGTGTGTGTGTGTGTGTGTGTGTGTGTGTGTGTGTGTGTGTGTGTGTGAGCATACATACAGTAAGATCTAGATGTTTTTTTTGTATCCAGTGGAAAATGGGTAACACATGTTGCCTTCTTAGCCAAGGAAAGCCTGAAAAAATGGATTTGCGTGTGTACACTAGTGTATAACTATAATACACTATAATACATACACACAAAATGTATTCGTTTACTTTGGCCTCCATTGTAAAGACTATAGAGATTAAAGCAGTACGGTGACCCACAAAGACAAAATTCCTGTCAGGGATCGCACACACCCACCCCCCTGACAACACACCCTTTGTTCTAAGCAGTTTGGAAGCCAAGAATAAAAAAAACTAAATAAAACAGAAAGACGGTTTAGGACTTTCTCCTGTACTGTAACCTGCAGGTTCACCTCTGGGAAATAATCACTGATTCATTCCATCGTTTTTTTGCTCCTTTTAGCTGCAATCTTTGCTATTAATGTGTCAATCCTTGTTAAGGTTTCCTGATTGACCATATCAGAGTCTAGGGGCACACTTGGATCTGAATTCATTTTTTTCGAAAAAGGGCCCAATTTTACTGTGAAAACATGCAAAAAAAAAAAATCCTCCATGCTGAATGTATAAAATTTCCAGGAGATTTTGTGTAGCACACGATATCTTCAACACCTATAACGGAAGTAATGGAAGACCCGTGGCTGCAAATTTGCCAGTTAATGACCTGTTGAAAAAATGTGTTTCACAAAAATGTGAAACAATCTAAAATAATAATGTAGTAATTTATGATTCATTGTGACCCCGGGGTCCCAGTGCACTTGAGTGATTTGTACAATTTGTACATACAGAACTTAGAAATGTTTTTTTTTCCTCCTGTTCTCGTATTTCTGAATAATGAATATGATTCATACATGTTTTTTTTCAACTGCCTGTGCTTCAGACTGAAAACTAATAAATGTAAATGCACCCTTAAGCTCCTAAGATTGTTTAGCGCCATTGTTTCTTGCGGATCTCCTGAAGCGATTCAGCTCTCCCCCTCTAACTTTTAATTGTCATTGTTTAGCAGAATTAAACTGTTATCCCTAAGGATCACCTGCGGAAGGCGATGGTTCTTATAATGCCCCTAGACTCTGATGCTTACAAAGACTTTACACACATATATTCGTTTTTTTAAGCCAGTTCAAATGAAAGATTTGTGTAATTGTAATGTCATTGTATGGAAAACTAAATAAATACATTGGGAAAACTTTGTGCTTATACCACCAAAGGAAATATATATTTGCTTGTGTCCCTGGAAAAGGGTAGCATTCCATGCTAAACACACTGATTTTGAATCAGGGTCTGTTTCTTTGATTTATTTCACAAATCAATAATAAAAACAGGAAAGACCGTTATGCAAATATTTCGAAATGTGTGCTAGTCCATGAAAATATATTATTAATATTATACTGATTAAATTGATCAATCAGTTAAATTGGCACAAATAAAATTGATTAGATAAAATGCTAAACATTGAATAATTACATTAGAGTGTACATTTTTTAGACCCTTTTTGGTCTCATATATATATATTTTTCAAAAGTTTTGGGTCACCTGACATTTCATTCTATATGTGGTTCTTCTCCAAACTGAAGGCACTCAATTGTATAGAACGTCTTTAACTTGGTAACCCAAACATGTTCCACCATAGCAATGCCCCTGTGCACAAAATGAGCTCCTTGAAGATCTGGTGTACATGCTTTGGAGTGGAAGATCTTGAGTGGCCTGCTACAGAGCTCTGATCTCATCCCTACTGAACACCTTTGGGATGAATGTGAACGCTGACTGCACCCCAGGCCTCCTCACCTACATCAGTACCTGCCTTTCATAACACCCTTGTGGCTGAACACAAATATCCATAAGCACACTCCAAAACCTAGTGGAACATCTTCCCAGAAGAGTGGAGGGAATTATAAGAGCAAATTGGGACAAAATGTGGAATGCGATGCTCAAAAACCACATACCGTATTTATGACCCAATACTTTTGGAAATATAGTGTATATCTAAAATGTATGTATATTTTTGGAATAATCATTTATTTGCTTATTTAACATTGACATTCAATCTTATAAATGTGTCCCCACAGCAGCTGCAACAAACCAAAACAAACTATACTTCAGTATAATGTGTTCCAGTCTGAAAGGGTGCCATAAAAAAATTGGATTATTTGGATAATGGACCGAAACACTAAATAAATAATACAGTAACTAGAACTTAATGATTGGGGAGATCTTTTCTGGATCATTATTGATTGCTAACATTTGACACATTCCTCACATACGTGTTTTGTTTTGAGTAGCAAATTCTTTTCAATCGTCTGGCTAGACATAGGATACAGTTTAGTACCTTTTTTATTGCACTTTCTGGCTCTAGTCAGTAAAATACTTTCTGTAATAGTTTTAACACACCAAGTAAAAACGCCCGTACGCACTGAGCGCAAATTAGTAGAAGATAACATTTGGGAAATGAACGTTTTGGGGTGTGTTACTGAGTAGAAACAGAGCCGTACACAACATACACAATTTAAACATAGCTTGCTTGGTATTTTTACGACTAGGCATGAGTTGCCTGAATTAGCGTGAACCTCACGTGTAGACTCCTACGGCTTTGCCATCATTAAGCTCTTTCGATCTGAACATTTCAAACACTCTTCTCTTCCTTTACATCACTTCAAAGAGGAGCATGGAAAACTGCTCACGCTTGAGTTCAGCTCATGTTATATTATAGCCCTCAAATGCATTGATTGTCATTTCCTAAACGCTCACCTTTCATCGCATTTGTCTGGTTTCCTCTCAAACACAAGCCGCCATTGTGCAGAGTTCAGCGGAGCAGAAAGGTGCGAGACTAGCGCAGGGGCTAACGGCACTGCACACACCCTTTACTACTTTAAACTATTTATTGTGTAAGTTATTTTTTATCTATTTATAGCTACATTTCCTTTGAAGGTTTATTGCTTAAAGTTCTGTTCATTCACCTTATTGGGCAAGTGAAGTAGAAAAATGCAAAAAAAAAACAACAAAATAAAACACCTGTATACAAATATTATACAAATTTTCTTTCTCCTCACACATCTGCAAACACTGCTGCCATAGCAACAACGACCAAGGGACAACTGCTTCACAAAGTAGATAATAAACAACTATTTTAGTAATGCATTAATTATGTTTTTTTTTTTTTTACCTTTTAATATGTAAAACATCATTCAATTCCTGCCGTTTGATGTTTTTGAAATGACAAGTAGAACTCAGGCCTGAAGTTTATATTAAAACCCCCGGACCACCTCTACAAATCAAACGTAAAAGCGTAGTATATTGAATCCAGATGTTGTTTAAACAAACCCAGAATGGCGCAGCGTATCGGAGTGAGCTAACGAGTGCGCTTTTCCAAACATATATAAAATGCGCAGAGGCCATCGTCTTATACATCTAAATTCCGTAGAGAGTTGACCTAAACATAATTAATGTGGATACGAAGCAGATGGAAAGTTCATCGCGAGTTTAGCGAGAGTTTGCTGGCAGGAGCCAAACTACAGCATGAAGCAAAGAAGTTATGGACTTCAAGACCATTAAATATGAATTCAATGCACTTTGGGCTTTTAACAGATGATAACACGGCTCAGGGTTACGAGTAAAATTTAAACAAGGAAAAAAGGAATACAGCCTCCTTACTTATAAAGGCAAATGAACTCGTTTCCATACTGTATACTGTTATATACAGATGAAGCATACCAGATTGATTTTATCATAAAAATTTCAAAGTCTGGGACATTTTATAGTTATAGTTATAGTTCTTATACTGTTTGTTAGATGCGGGAGAAAATGGGCAGGCAACCAACAATGGTTTGAGGAGAGAAAACCATAAACTGGCAAAAGAGTACCGGGTGGCCGAGGCTTTTTAAGAAAAGGTTTGTTACCTTTGGCCAACTTGTCTCATGTCTATCTCCCACTACTAGAAACACGACTGTGGCGCCAATGAACGCGCCAAACAATGGGCACACAAGGATCAGAATTTGAAAGAAGGTGGCCTGCAATTTACTTCTTGAAGTGATGGCACTAGGATGCACTGTGAGAAAAAAATCCCGGGTAGTCATCTAGTACTCAACTAGTCAAGACTCACAATCTTATTTCTAGCCGTAAAAATCGTATTCATCGTATTTTAACAATAAAATACTATGCAAGAGCAGATTGTGTAAGATTGTTGCGATTTTTTATTATTATTAAGATCTCGTTTTACTTAGGAAAGCAAGTTAATGTAAGTTATTCGACCTCCAAAATGAGTTGAAATTACAATCCGAGACGTCATTTGAGGCCTTGTATCTTTTAAGACTTTATTTTAGCTGTAATAACTGGTTTTAAGGTTGCTCAGTAAAATTGTTCAATAATCGCACTTTGTATTATTTATTCCAAATGCTCGTTTTATGTCGACACCAACACAATTATTTACAACCTCATAACAAATTAGAAGTCTGCAGTATTAAGTCACCACACACTTTCCACACATTATCCAGTAGGTTTATTATTTTTGGGAACTTTGTTCTTTATACAAAGTACTAATAGCTTTTTACTAAGTTGTCCTATAGTTGGTTTTCAGTTTCTCATTTTGAATTTCTTTCAGAGGCAAAAACACATTCAATAATGTTTTTATGTTGCAATTGGTTTAAGTATTTTGAGAAGCAGCAAGTAACGATTTTGCTTCGTGTGATCTTGATTTTAATAGTGATCTTGTTTGTTGAAATAATTTGTTTTATATAAAGACAGAATATATAATGATGACGATTCTTAAATTAAGAGGAAATTCTCTTGTTTAGCGGTGGAGCTGGAGGTAGCAGAGCTGAAGATGTTGAAGTTTTTGTTGGGACTGTCGAAGATGGACAGGATTAGAAATGAGTTTATTAGAGGGACAGCGCATGTAGGACGTTTTGGAGACAAGGTAAAGGGCGCGAGATTGAGATGGTTTGGACATGTGCAGAGGAGGGACATGGGGTATATCGGTAGGAGAATGCTGAGGATGGAGCCACCAGGAAGGAGGAAAAGAGGAAGACCAAGGTGAAGGTTTATGGATGTGGTGAGGAAAGACACTTAGGTAGTTGGTGTGAAAGAGGCAGATGTAAAGGACAGGGGGGTATGGAGACGGATGATCCGCTGTGGCGACCCCTAATGGGAGAAGCCGAAAAAAGAAGAGTTGCTCTGGTTTTAAGGTCTTTGCACACAAAGTAAGAAAAAGCAAACTGTTGATGTTTTCTGATTTCAAGAAATCTTCCCAAGTGTAATTACTGGCAGATTATTTGACTTGTATTTAGTCTGTATCTTTTTAAATCAAACATTTATTTCTTCTATTTAAACATTTTTTGTTTGTTATTTGTTTTGCAGTGTGTCAATTTGGCACATGCCACCACCTATAAATCGCTGCAGACCAGGTACAGACGGCACACAGTGACGGCAGTGAACTCTTTCAGCGTTGCAGTGCACCCTTTCATACCACTAACATTGTTCAGGAATGGTTTAAAGAGTACATGGTCTTGACCTAAAACTTGTCCAAATCTCAGTCTGATCTGTACAATATACTGGAACCCGGAGAGGATGCACTTTGCAACTTTGCTTCTGAAGTACACCAGTTACCACAAGGCACATTCAGAGATCTTGTAGTGTCCCTGCCTCGGTGTTTGCACGAGGAGGGCCAACAGCAATATTAGTGTTGTCTGCGAGCTAATAACTTGATATGTAAAAGAAAATTTTTAAATATTTATTTTATTTCAGTTATTTTCAATTAAATTGAGAATTATGAATAATGGTGTGTCCCGGAAAAACTATCCTATTACCTAGTTCCTATTACTTGTGTTACAACAGCTACAGTTAAAACAACGATTCATTCTGCTTCACATTAAAAGAACACAACGATTTGCTACCACAAGGGTACAAAGGTTACAAAGGGATAACAGTGAAAACTCCTTTAATAAATGTTATATTTATACTGAAGACTTCAACAGTTACTCACAAAAGAAGCTGCCATTAATCATACAAGTACCTGCATATGGTACTATGTTGGTCTATTTGCATAAGTGCTGTAACACATGCAACCGCAGAATGCGAAGATAGAAAATTGGGGTGTAATTATCATGGAAGCAAAAGTAAGGGCGCCCTATACACTCGGCCGCTGCACAAACCAGAGTGAGAATGTTGTTTTTTTCTCTCCTTCTTGCACAATACTGAGCTTAACCTCAACTCAATACAGAACTGAACTTTGGACATGTTTACCACATTTTTTAAACACACACAAGCACACATTTTTCAGCGCAGAAACACGGGGTTTCGAATAAAAAAAGATTTGTACCATATTTTTGTCCCAACAGCAAACTTTCATGAGTTTTTTTTGTTTTGTTTTTTTGGTTCGCCTGTGTATACTTGATTGAAGAAAAATTTAACCTACTTTCTATATGATGCTCTTCAAACAGGACACGGAAATGTTTAATGTGTTTCAGGATTAAAGCAGGACCGGGCCGTATTTATGCAAACGGGAGTTTCCACTTTGAGCCCCTGCTGAGATTAAACCGCCGTGCTTCAGAGGATCTCGGGTCAAAGAGTTCTGGGAGGACAGGAGAGAAGCGGCAGATCAAGAATGTGAGGGAAAGAGATACCGTGATGGAAGCGCAGAGTAAATCATGGGAGTTGAGGCCAGCATTAAAAGAATTGAATTAAAAGTTGAAGGAGTTTGAAAGAGGGGGTGGCGGATGGTTGACACAAAAATGAGAGATAGAAGTGTCAGACAATGAGGAGAATAAAAGTAAAAAGAAAAGAAAAAAAATAAAAAGGTTCAAAGTAATAAATTAAAGGGAGATGAAGAGAAAGAGGGAAGCTGAATTTAAAAAACAGGTAAAAGAGAACAAGAAAAAAAGGGGTGGGGGCTTTTTAATGCTTCTGTAGTCAATGAACTCATTCATGTTTCAACATGGCAGCCATTTTGTCTACAAGTTTATAAAGAAAATTGACCACAAAGAAAAAGTGAGAATTGTGTGTTTTTTAGAAACAGGTGTTGAGCCTAGAGGAAAGATCGATTAAAATACACAAACCGCACAATACGACACGACCGGCGTTCTTTTTTTCCTCTTGGCAGTTCGATCACTGGCTCAGACTGGAACTGTGCACTAGGGGCCATGTTCAGATCTGGTGATTTTACTGACTCTGAACACTGAGGACACTGAATCCCAGTCTAATTCCTTTTAAATCAGGCTGAACTACTGTTTAAAGAGTCCAGGGTTTTTTAATATCAACTGTTTTTTCCTTCGTCCCCTCAAATCATGGCTACGTTATTAAATCTCACACATATGTAAAAATAACGTGAGGGCTTTGAGACCTCCAAAATCAAATAGTTGCCAAGTGTACCACAAATACTCCCCCCTACAACCCTGACCCCTCCTAACACTCTAACATTTTAATACCCGGGACAACACAGGCCTCCATCCTGAGGCAGTCTCAACACCACCAAGGTAGATAAATGATGGTGGAATGAACTTCCCCTAGATGTCCGTACAGCGGAGTTCTTCAAGCGACGGTTGAAGACCTTCCTCTTCCTGAAACACTTAAATGAGCACTTTCCAAGTTTGCTTTGTAGAATTCAAGAGTTATATTTAGATTAAATTTGTAATCTGGCGTGCCAGTGTAGATTTATTCATTGCTGGAGACTTTTGTACATCGCTCTGGACGAAGGCATCAGCTAAATGCCGCAAATGTAAATGAAACTGGAAGGAAATCTACTCCCTGGACTTTTGGCTCTGCTGCTATCAGAAACGTTTTACACCATGAATCACTGGCCACAAAATCAAAATCCAAATTATTATTCATTTACTAACTTACATTTCCTTCAACGTAATGAATGATATTTTAATGTAACCGTTGGACTAAATCAAGAGCAGTGGTATACAATATGCTCAGTGGTGGACGAAGAACACAAACCATGTAGTTGAGTTTAAGTAGAGATACAAGTGGGGAAAAAATGACTCCAGTAAACGTGCTCCCTTTAAACATTCACGCATGATACATTCACAACTTGTCTTAATCTTAACAAAATGACCACTTGTTTTGCATTGATTAATGAAGCTCCCAATGATGTTGCATTATGGTGATATAGCCCCCCCCGAAACCACCGCTGGACCAGGGACCCCCCAAAACCAGTCTGAAAAATCTTGTAAAACAAGATTGCAAAAAAAGGTAGGGGTCCGATTCTGTATACAGACCGCCCCTTAGTTATGGTGAAGCAGTGCTTGGACCCCTTTAATGACTTATTATACATTTATAAACATAACTACATAACAAACCCCCCAGAACCCCCCCCCCCCCCATTCACAGTACACAGGTGGGTAAACACATCACGCACAATCAGACACAACACGATGTGCAGACAGAGGCGCTTTAAAGGCTTTTCGAACAACCAGACGTAAACAGAGAGATTAAAATAGATAGGCACAGACCAAACGAGATTAAACTACACTCAGAGACCATCTGGTGCTCGCTGCAGACCGTTCACATCCTGGCCATCATATACCTGGTGTTCCTCCGGTGGTACCACATGTACTGAAATACGGTGTTTGAAAAACTTGTACATTCTCTGAGTGTGTGTGTGGATTTCCTGGGGGTTCTCTGGTTTCCTCCTTCTCATGAGGAGAATGTATTGGCTACATTAAACCACCAAGTTTCCTTCCTGATCTCCATCCACATTATAGGTTAAGATCTTGCTTCTCGAACGTTTTTTCAGAAATGTAAATGTAAATATTTATTTAAGAAATTAGTCCACATTTTGCATCAACAATTCTTACTTTTAGTAAACAGGCATCATTATGCACATCTGTTTTGTAGATCTAGGATACAAACTGCTGTGAAACTGAAGGTTCCTTTGTTTGTGACTGAGGAACTGTTGTCCTCATGAGAGCATCATCTGTAGTGTGTATCAATTATCTGCTGGGGTTCATGAAGTGTAACTGCTAGTACAACTAAGAGGTGGCTTACAGGACCTTCATGAGGCGCTATGAGAACATTCAGATGCCCCTACAACAGAGACCCCACAGGTCCACAAGACGGACACGAGAGGGAACATTTGCAGCGACCAGGGAAGGCGGAGTTATCGAATCCGAGCACGGTGGCGCGCTTACTCACCTACTCTGAACTGGGACGCGTTGTCGTTGGGGTCCACGTGCTCCTGCGCGAGCATGACGTGCAGGATGCCGAACGAGTTCTGGATGCCGAAGATCGAGCCGTTGCACCAGGTGGCGGCGAGCGCCACGAGCCAGCCGTAACCGCCCTCCGGCGGCACAAACTGCCCCGCGCTCGCGACATCGTTCTCTCCTCCACGCACCTGCTCTTCTTCTTCCTCCTCCTCCTCCTCTTTCTTCTTTTTCTCATCCTCCGCGCGCTCGGGCTCGCGCGTCCCGTCGCCGTTCGCGCCGCTGCTTTCTGGATGCATCCTGCACGCGTGCGCGCGCGCCGCTTGCATCCACACCGGAGTCCCCCTTTTTCAAAAGAAAGTCTTTAGTGCACGAACCGGAGAAACGAGCTGCGCGTGCGGCCAGGAGCGCAACGTAACGCACAACAATAAACAAACAAACACTAAACCACGTTGATGAATCAGTTGCTTTCCTCTAAAACGATCACAAGAACACAAAAACTCTCTCGTGCAGCTCCACAAAACTCCTTGTCATCCCAGTGAAACCGACGATCCCGGTGTTAAAAGTCCTTTAAAAAGAAAAAGAGCAACAGAAGCTCTCGCGCTTTAAAGAAAAAAAAACGATCCCCAGGACGCAGGTGGTGGCACGTGCTTTCTAACTCAGCGCGAGCTCTGGTCGAACTGCACAGTACACAGGCTCCGTTATAAACTCTAAAGAAAACCGTCTCTATTCAACAAGCTTTCTGTGTGTGTGTGTGTGTGTGTGTGTGTGTGTGTTCGTGCCCCCCGCCTTTCTCTTACCGTCCTAAAAAAAAATCTAAAGAAACGGGATCGCGCGGCAAACAGCGGACACGCCCCCCGCACCGGTCTCCCGGTTCACCCAGTGGATTGTGTCTCAAACCGACACGCCCCCTGCAGAAGTGTACACTACTCTCAGTACAGCACTTCTATATATTCACTATCACTTCAGCGTTTTTCATTTATATATTTTTATTCTCACTTAGAAAATATACTCAAAAAAAATAAATATTAAATATACAAAAAAAAAAACTTTCAGGTTCTCAGTCTAAAAATATCTTTTTTTTATTATTATGAAATATGTATGATTATTTTAGAAATGATGTAATATGTATGATTATTACTTGTTTTAAATAGTTGATATTCTATGACATTTTTTTAAATAAAATATCATTTAATTATAATTTTTTCAAATATTTATATATATTTATTACATCATTTTTTTATTTAAATATATAATTTAATTATATATATATATATATATATATATATATATATACACATACTTTTTTCTTTTATTATATTATATTATATTTTTAATTTTTGGGATATTTTTGTATACATTTTTGTTGTTTTGTTTGTGAAAATGTGAAAGTCTTTTGTATTAATATATTAATATGATGTGAGGGTCCAGTAACCAGCGTGACACTAAAACAGGAAGTAGTAAAGACTTCTTTTTACTTAAATGCATGTCAGAGCCCAAAGTTCTTTACTTTAACTGGAGTGAAAAAGTCTAATCAATACTTTTACCAGACTCTTTTAAAACATAAACATCTGCACTTCTACTAAAGTGAAGAATATGTGGACTTGTGCCTTTTCAGGGTTTGGACCAAACATAAAACATTCATGATTTTTATCCAACATTTATGAATGACTGACTTCTTCACCCAGATGGAGATATGTATACATGCACGGATGCTCGCGGTTTAGATTAATACTTGCTAGTTTGTTTCCCTCCATTTATTTTTTTACAAACAAATTGACGACAGTTTTTTCAACTGTTGAATTTCTCGCTTTGAAATCGTTACGTGTTGAATGGTTTCGTAACGAGGAAAAACTCGGAGGACTCATTAGTGCTCTACAGGCTGGGATTGGGAATCCTGAAAATGGTGACGGAAAAAAGACTGGAAGACTGAAAAACTTATAAAAAAATATCAATAGCGTTCGAAGAAACGATCCGCCGTGTTCCCGTGTTGCAGTTTATCCAACTGCACATTTTTGGGTTTGTAAATGATTTATTCGAGCGGCTCTAATCACGACTATGAAATGAAATTGTTTATCAGTAAACATTCGTTTTATATTTGTACATTTCATTCATATAGATAGTAAAAACCTACATAAACTACGGTAACTTGATCTTTAAATGCGTACCAATGCTAGTCAAAAGTGTGCACAAGAAAACGTCTTATTTCAGTGTAATGATTGAGTTTTAGAATATAATCATCACTACTGATTCTTGCACATAATAATACAAAATACAAAAGAATATATCTTGAACTTGGAAATGTACTTTATAAACCTAAGTATTTTTCAGTGTCGATTTGAGACGCACCCCTGGACGCAGTATGACGCAACAATATGGGCGGCTGGACGGGAGCGCGCAGCGCGTGCACGCGGCCGGCGTTTTCCGATAAGAGCGATAACGAAAGTAAACGCGTAATTAAAAGCGGGGGTTTCATCGGCGTAGTTTTTTTATTCCTCTTCCCCAAATCAGGATTTTAAATTATTTTTCTGTTGACTCTTAAAGTAACACGGACCCAGTGTAGATCCTGACATTGTAACTTCCTTCTATGGATTATAAATCCACAAAGTACCTTTTAAACGACTGTGAAACCTTCCAAAGGCATCATCTTCCTCTTCAGATCTCCAACCTGAGATCAGCCCAGAGTCGGAAACTCATTTGTGTGTGTGTGTGTGTGTGTGTGTGTGTGTGTGTTTTTTCATTCCACAGACCATATGGGCCGCGTCTCAATCCGCGCACCACCACATCAAAAGCGGTGTTAAACATTAGTTGACATTAATAATACATTCATCCCAGTTTAAACACATAGAAAACACACTCCTACAAACACTTCATGGTCTTTTCCTACTCGATCATTTGCCTTGTAACCTATTTGAATACTGAAAAAGGCAGTCGTGTGTGGTTTGGGACGCACCCATGCGGCAGAGTGTACATACTGTACCCTACTAATGTAGACCATGCTGTAGGAGGGTAACCTATAGCAGGGGATCTCAAAATGTGCTCCAGGAAAAAAAACCATTACAGTGCAGGAATTCACAAAGAGGAATTTACATTAGGAAAAAGGGGGTTAGGTTGAGGGGTTCAAGCACCAGGACTTAATGAGGGTACATGTACATGGGGGGTAAAATAATTGTAATAATAGTAGTGGAAATGTCGGTGTTTTATGTCCCTCCTTCCATGATCTTCTACCTGAATACTTGTCTTATAAGATACCCCAACATACTGGATGATGATCTAAAACAAACTGATTTCAGAATCAGGTTTATTGGTCGTGTGTTGACACACACAAGACATTTAGTTCCAGCTGTTGGTGACTCTCAAAAGTACCGACATGAACAACACTATCCATTTATCTGTCATTTACAAAAGACTCTACAAGACGATACTGTATATGATAAAGCAATTTATATTATATACGCTGCAAAATTGTAAAACTATACAAACAAAAGATCGAGGACAGCCCATTCCGTATTAAGTCGCTATTTGCTCTGTATAACCTCCACTCTTCTGGGAAGATGTTCCCCTAGAACAGTGGTCCCCAACCTTTTTCGTGCCACGGACCGGTTTAATGTTGGACAATATTTTCACGGACCGGTCTGTAAGATGTGGCGGATAAATACAACAAAATAAAATGATACGACGGGCGTAAAACTGGTATTTTCTAAATATAATGATAAACGTGAATCCACTGTGGTGTTTTTTGTTCATTTTGCTCGCTTGGGGGTTTGAATTTAGCGGTAACGTATCATGTGTTAGCAGCCTGAGCAGCCTCTTTAAGAAGGTAGCGGATGGAGGTAAGACATGTGACCGAGGCGTCATGACATGCATCAAGAGTGAGTCATAGACAGATGTGGCGGAGAGAATCCGGTAATTTTCCAACATAAAACCGTTCAGAGTCAGATGATAAATAAAACGGAAATAATGTACGTTATGTATTCTTTCTGTGCGGCCCGGTACCAATTGACCCCGGGGGGTTGGGGACCACTGGTGTAGAACATCTTTTGTGGAGATTCGTGATCACAATGCATTTTTTTAAACTGTTATTATTCCACTAAATGCTGAATTCTTACTGTTTTCAGAAACTGTTTACTAATCTTGTGAAATTGTTGCCATGGGGAATTTTCCTGCACTGAGACATTGCCGTGTCAGTGCTTTCTAAAAGTCAGAGATCAAGCTGTAGGGTTTCTCATAGTGGAAAGGCTTCAAAATAGACGACGTTCACACTGACAAACTGCGTATTTTTGACTTGTTCACTGGGAAGTGGAAGCTCGGTGGATAAGATGTTGGACTTTTGATCGGAAGGTCGTGGGTTCAAATCCCTGAACCACCAAGCTGGCACTGCTGGGCCCCTGAGCAAGGCCCTTAACCATCAACTGCTCAGTTGTAAAATAAGGGTTGTGAATAAGGGTGTCTGCCAAATGACAAATGTAAATAAATGTGAACTCCACAAGAGAGAAAAAACCAAACAAAAGGATCTCTGAGCAATCAGAACAAATCAGAACAGTTTCTGACCAGCTGAAAGGTAACGCTAAACCCAACCGCAGCAAGTCAAGGAACACTTGACTCGAGTCACTACTGGATGACTATACAAATCCCAACTGTCTTATGATTATTACTTCTTGTACTGTCAGGATTCTAATGTGCGATAAAGACCCTGGTAGGCAGACCTGCGATAATAAAGTATCATACGCCATCACCATTAACTCACAGAGATCTGAGCTGTGGAAAAAAAAAAGCTGGCGCTCAGAAACATAAATAGTTTAATGTGAAGATAATAAGGACATTTTTATCTCAATTTTTATGATGACATCAGTCCTGGCATCCCAAAAATCTTCTAACAATTTGTTAATATATTGACTATATTGTGCCATATTATCCATATCCATATTATTATAAATGAATTTTCTGTAGCTTTTTTACTGATTTTGAGCATGAAAACCCACTTCCTCAACATTGCCTGGAAACCATCCAACACAGGTCAGATTTTCACGCTGAATACCAGCATGGGGCAGCACTGAGTCACAGCATGACAAGAAGAAAAGCTGACTGTAATCAGTAAGTGAAGTGAGACACATGAGCAACCCAATTGCAAGTGTGGATGATGATGAAACTTGTTTTCTCTCCAGTTTTGAAACGTGTTCATGAAGAGGGTGAGGTACACTGTACAGTATAATGCACCTCTATGAAGGATGTGTTTTGATGTGATGAAAACACTATAGCCTATTCAGTAGATGAGAGTTTAAAGCAGGAATTCCATTGGATTCCTCATTTAAAGGACATAAAGTTGGACATACAATGAGTGGGACACAGTGAGTTGGACACAGAAGGAATTGTACCACAGTGACTTGGAGATAGAGTGAGGTGTCTATACATATTACATGGACAAAAGTATTTGGTCACCTGACCTTCCTGCCATATGTGGTTCTTCTCCAAACTGTTACCGCAAAGTTCGAGGCACACATTTGTATAGAACATCTTTGGTTGCGGTATAATAACAATTTGCGTTCACCGAAACTTATAAATCCAAATCTATTCATGACAATAAATACATGAACATATGCTTTACATCGTTTGGAGATAAAGATCTTGACTGGCCTGCTTTAGAGCTCTGAACTCAACCCTAAAGAACACGTTTTGGGATGAATTGGAGCACTGACTGAACCCCAGACCTGCTCACACCCACATCTAATGGAACGTCTGTCCAGGAGAGTTGGGACTAAATGGGGAATATGATGTTCAAAAAGCACATACCATACTTACCAGGTGTCCGTTTGGCAATACATTGTATATTAATATAGTGATTGGTGCATACAGCGTACAGTGATGCGTGTAGATATAGTAGGATATACACTAAGTTGGACACAGTGTGTATGTATGTATATATATATATATATATATATATATATATATATATATATATATATATATATATATATATATATATATATATACAGTGAGGGAAATAAGTATTTGAACACCCTGCTATTTTGCAAGTTCTCCCACTTAGAAATCATGGAGGGGTCTGAAATTGTCATCGTAGGTGCATGTCCACTGTGAGAGACATAATCTAAAAGAAAAATTTTGAAATCACAATGTATGATTTTTTAACTATTTATTTGTATGATACAGCTGCAAATAAGTGTTTGAACACCTGAGAAAGTCAATGTTAATATTTGGTACAGTAGCCTTTGTTTGCAATTACAGAGGTCAAACGTTTCCTGTAGTTTTTCACCAGGTTTGCACACACTGCAGGAGGGATTTTGGCCCACTCCTCCACACAGATCTTCTCTAGATCAGTCAGGTTTCTGGCCTGTTTCTGAGAAACACGGAGTTTGAGCTCCCTCCAAAGATTCTCTATTGGGTTTAGGTCTGGAGACTGGCTAGGCCATGCCAGAACCTTGATATGCTTCTTACAGAGCCACTCCTTGGTTATCCTGGTTGTGTGCTTCGGGTCATTGTCATGTTGGAAGACCCACTCGACCCATCTTCAATGCTCTAACTGAGGAAAGGAGGTTGTTCCCCAAAATCTCGCAATACATGGCCCCAGTCATCCTCTCCTTAATACAGTGCAGTCGCCCTGTCCCATGTGCAGAAAAACACCCCAAAGTATGATGCTTCCACCCCCATGCTTCACAGTAGGGATGGTGTTCTTGGGATGGTATTCATCATTCTTCTTCCTCCAAACACGTTTAGTGTAATTATGACCCAAAAGTTCTATTTTGGTCTCATCTGACCACATGACTTTCTCCCATGACTCCTCGATCATCCAAATGGTCATTGGCAAACTTAAGACGTGCCTGGACATGTGCTGATTAAAGCAGGGGAAACTTCCGTGCCATGCATGAATTCAAACCATGACTTCTTAGTGTATTACCAACAGTAACCTTGGAAACGGTGGTCCCAGCTCTTTTCAGGTCATTGACCAGCTCCTCCCGTGTAGTTGTGGGCTGATTTCTCATCTTCCTTAAGATCATTGAGACCCCACGAGGTGAGATCTTGCATGGAGCCCCAATCCGAGGGAGATTGACAGTCATGTTTAGCTTCTTCCATTTTCTAATGATTGCTCCAACAGTGGACCTTTTTTCACCAAGCTGCTTGGTAATTTCCCCGTAGCCCTTTCCAGCCTTGTGGAGGTGTACAATTTTGTCTCTAGTGTCTTTGGACAGCTCTTTGGTCTTAGCCATGTCAGTAGTTGGATTCTTACTGATTGTATGGGGTGGACAGGTGTCTTTATGCAGCTAACAACCTCAAACAGGTGCATCTAATTTAGGATAATAAATGTAGTGGAGGTGGACATTTTAAAGGCAGACTAACAGGTCTTTGAGGGTCAGAATTCTAGCTGATAGACAGGTTTTCAAATACTTATTTGCAGCTGTATCATACAAATAAATAGTTTAAAAATCATATATTGTGATTTCTGGATTTTTTTTTTTTTTTAGATTATGTCTCTCACAGTGGACACGCACTTTTTTCTTCTTCTTCTTTCGGCTGCTCCCATTAGGGGTCGCCACAGTGGATCATCTGTCTCCATACCACCCTGTCCTCTACATCTGCCTATTTTACACCAACTACCTGCATGTCTTCCCACACCACATCCATGAACCTCCTCCTTGGCCTTCCTCTTTTCCTCCTACCTGGTGGCTACAGCCTCAGCATTCTTCTACCAATATAATTCATGTCCCTCCTCTGCACATGTCCAAACCATCTCAATCTCGCCTCCCTCACTTTGTCACCAAAACATCCTACATGCGCTGTCCCTCTAATAAACTCATTTCCAATCTTATCCATCCTCGTCACTCGTCACACTGTTGTTGATCTTTTTAGCAAAGCCTAAACATAACACATATCATAACCTCATGTCCCAGTCACGTCCCATCTTATGAAGATTGTGGACCTTAAAGGAAGTAGATGCCAAACCAGCAAACATCCAAACAGAGCTAATTGGATCATACTTCATGTAGAGTTTGAACACTGGAACTTTTTGAGTGTTTAAAGGCTCTGGCATGGAGAAGCAATGTCTGTTATGAAAAGCACTATAGAAATAAACTTGACATACAATACAAGCGAGGGCTTTATGGCTAACGTAATGGCACACAACAAAGGAATCTGTTCATTGATTGATATTTCTAATTTCTATTTCGAATCTCAGTATTATTACCATTTCATATTTAAGGTGCTCCGTCAACCACCTCTGAAAATTTTTAACTGTAAGCTGTTCAAGAAGAATGAACTGAGACCATCGGACAAATCAGGTTTGAGAACGTGACGGCAGCGTAACGTTCCTACATCCAGTTTTAAATAAGTATTTACCACAAAATCATCAATTACTTATAATAAATGTTAAGGCGAAGCAGAAGTCCCCTCATTTTACTGAAAGGAAACAGAGGATCACTTCCAGATGTTTTTCTTTTTTTTCCATTCGCCCACCATGTGCACAGTGAAATGATGCTTTCGAACAGTTGTTTTCACACGCCCATCTGAGGATGCCTCAAATCCACGTATTTCCCAGAGAAGGGAACAAAACGGAGTGTTTAACGAGGTCATGAGTTCAGTTTGAATTTTGAAAGCATATCAATGTATTTCCGATATCCCTTGTTCGTGATATTTTATCAGCTGAACAAGTGCATGGGTCTGCGAGCGTGGATGAAGTTGGCTTGTGCGATACAGAGGAAGCGTGACTATTCTGTACATCATTAATTCCAATAACAGACTTGACTTCTCATCAGTTTTCCTTCTTAGCCAAGATTTACAATGCAGACTAATAAGACTATTGGAATATGACTTTGTGAGGTGTTTTTTCACTGATATCCATTTGAGAAAAAAAAGAGACCTGGGGGCCTGGATGTGTTTAGAATTGTCTTTTTTCTGGATATCAACAGAACAGCACAGACCCGTTCTCAGTCATCATGCTTCGCAAAGTTTCCCAGAACGGAAAAAGTCTTTAGGGCAGATGAGTTTACGCTTTCTGGTATCTGATGAAAACCACAAGTGAATGTTTTTTTTTTGTGTGAAAGAAACAAATTTCCGGGAATAAAAATGCTATAACGAGAGTGACATCAACTAAGTTGTAGGTATGCTTGATGTGTTATACATTAATAGTTTATAATTGTTGGTAAATCGCAGTGCCATAAGCAGAATATCACCTCGGTTATTCCTTATTTATACGAGACCAATAATGGCTAGTCAGGGAACGACCACCCAAATGTCCATTCAGGTTTCTTCCTTTTCTTTCTTCGCTCTTTTGTTCTTTACTGAAATATTTCCATTTGGGAAATTGCAAAAATCAGTCGTTCATTTTTATGTACGAGTGGGTAAAAACGTAACTGGTCAATCACGCAGCGAGTCACCAATCAGGGTCGAGCGAATGGATTGAAATGGTTTTGATTGGCGCTTGGTGTATCTACTTATCACCAACCTACAGTTCAACAGCAAGCAGAACATTATGAGAGGAATAAATGATGGAAGAAACTCCTGACTTGAACTCGCCACAACACCCGTGGGCTTATTTGCGTAATAATTGTAATAGAAATCAATCAGTGTTTGACTCATTAGTATTATTCTATTTATAGATCGTTGTGCTGAAAGCCATAATAAATCGTAGTACTTAATTAGAAGATACTTAAGTACATTTGAGGCAAATACTTTTGTACTTTTACTCGAATGTGAAAGTTTAAAGGGAGCACATTTACTTTTACTGGAGTCATATTTTACAGTGTGTATCTCCACTTTAACTCCACCAGTGTTTACTGATTATCAGATTTCAAACATTGATACCAGCTGATAAACTCAACAATCGTGGAACTATAACCAATGCGTTTTGGTGTCACCCAGATGAGGATGGGATTCCCTTTTAAGTCTGGTTCCTCTAAAGGTTTCTTCCTTATGAAGATTTATCCTCACCACCATCACCTCTGACTTGCTCATTTGGGATAAACTTTTGGTTACTGTAGGTGCCTGCATCAGATTTCAAACACCGATGCTTGCCTACAAAGTTCTGATCATCAAACATTGCTTGACTGTCTTTCAGGGTACAAGGAAGACCAGCGTCACTGAGATGGTGAAACGAACCAGGGTTTCTGCAGTTTTCACCAAGTCAAATTTAGTTTTAAAACCTTTTTAAGACTATTAAGAATGAAATCTAAGACTTCGATCACATCAAATACACACAAACATGTTGTTACCAACTGGCCTCAACACCTGTGGTACAATCCGAGAGAAATTCACTCCAATAATAGAAAGCTGATTGGCTGTTGCACGTTGGTCCCATTTGCAGTGGTGGTACAGCGATTTCTATGGAAGAAAGAACTACAACACCATGAAAACTAACCAGCAAACACATTCTAAAGTGCTGCGGGAGCATTTCAATGAGCAGTAGAGGTAGCGTTTAGTGGACATCACATAAAAGAAGACCTGTTTTAGATGATTAAAGACGTAGAACAGCGAAATTTAAGACTTTTTAAGGCCTAAAATTTCAATTTCAGACTTTTTAAGACCCTGTGGAAACCTTGCAAACCTCCACCAGCGATCTTCTCACCAAAAGTGCTTCAAGTAGTACTTAAACAATCTTCTCTCCCATAAACGTTTCAGACTGATCGTATTTTTCATCACTGTCCTAATGAGCCAATTAGGATAAATCTATTGATGAAGACTAAAAGTCGCTCTGGATAAAGACATCTACCAAATAGCATAATTGGACAAAAAAGACAAAAAGTACAACGTACCATTTTTTTGATCAGTTCTAATCAATTACGAATTGCTGCGTTCTTCAAATCCAGTCAGATTCACCCTGTTGGAGAAGAATTAGACTTTTCAGAGTTGGAATGTGATTACAGTATTTTTGCTCAAGAACCATGGAAATGGATTTGCATTGTAATACAGCAATGGAGTAGGACTACAGTACAATTGCCACAAACAGTTTCATACTCAAGGGTCCATCAGTGAACAGCTGATGACCTCGGCAATAATGAAACTATAATAAATGGACATTCGGTGTCATCCAGATCAGGATGGGTTTAAGCCTGGTCTTCACTTCTATATTTGGAATATGGAGTTGATGTAGTGGTAATGTATGACTCACCGTCTTGTCAGTCGTAGCGTATAGGGTTTTGAGACGGGTTGCATCATGGGAGGATCGTGGGTGGAAATATGATGGAGTGGTTCAAAAGTGCAAATCGTTTGTCACATGACGGTTGCATGGCTGCCATGTAATCTTGGTTCCTCATGACCTCGGCAGTAAATTACAGTAAATGTTATAAATAGGCTTTTTGTACATCAGTAGGCGTCAGAGGGAATCGGGTTCATCGTTCCGAGGCTTTTCTGTTTCATTTCCTGACCTATGAAATCGTCATAATGCTATTTATTGCTAGGAGTATTGGGACACATGATTTTTCCATTTATATATGATTCTTCTCCAAACTGTTACCACAAAATTTAACCAGGAGACCAAAACATGTGCACAAAGCTAGCTACATAAACATATGCTGTACATGTGGTGAAATGGAAGATCTTGAGTGACCTGCTATAGAACTCTTCAACCCTATTGAACACTTTTGGGAAGAATGTGAACGCTGACTGCACCCCAGTCCTCCTCACCTCACCTACATCACTACCTGACTTTACTAACACCCTTGTAGCTGTTGAATGAGCACAAAATCTCTAAATCTAATGGAACCTCATCTTTCCAGAAGAGTAGCGGTATATAACACATGTCAAATGGAATGTACAAAAATCTTACGTTCATGTGTCTGAATCTGATTGGTCAGAATGTGTGCATTGTTTTTTTTTGTATATCAGCACATGTAGTTCTGACTGTGGATTTCTGGTTTCTCTGTAAAAAAAAAAAAATTAAATGTATAAAGAGAAAAAGGAGACATGCCCCACTTGCATTCGCAACATCAGTGCGTTATTCTGATATAATGGCACAGGTGTTCAGGCTACAGACAGACAGATAGATCACTTTACTCATCCCAGAGGGAAATTCACAAACATATATAACATCCCTGAAGTGATTTATTCCTCCCACAAACAGCAGTTTGTCAAATCCTTTAATTTATTTATTCATTTATTATTTGTAAGATGTTGTATGCAAATCCAAAGTTACAGCTTTAAACCCTGTCTGGAACAATTCACTGACACTGGAGACTCATGTAATTATTGTGGTTCACAGTGAAACGATAAAAAAAAAACAACGTTGCAGAGAGTCAGGTAGAATACAGATTAACATGGCAGAGGTAGAGCTGCAGCTTCATGGACGGGAAATAAGATTTGTTTTGCACATGCATGAAAATGCTTAAAAAAAAAAAAAAAAAAAAAGCTTCTTTAGACTTTTATGTCCAGTATCGATCATTTTTCTTAAAAGGAGAAAATCCTGACTAACCCTAACCCTAACCCTAAAACACACACATCTGTATTACCTAAACTAAGTAATGTAATTTTCCCATTTATTTAATTTCATTTATTCAATTTGATTTGTGCCAATTAAATCGATTGATCAATTTAATCAATATAATAAAAATGTTAATTGAATTCATTTGATTTATTCTATTTTATTGTTATAAAATATTATTTTATATATTTTTTAACCAACATACATTTTATTTTAAAATAGTTGTAAAAATGCACTCAGTTGATTAATGTTAATGTTTTGCAAAGCCCCCCCCCCCCCCCCCCCATAGATAAACAGGAAGTTTCGTTTGCTGCTGTAATAATCAACACCTTCTGCCCTTCAGAAATTAGATTTTAAGAGCATTGGGACATAATTGTTCACTTAATGCTAATCTAGCATTCCCCTGAGGTAAATCCGGTGGCGTGTTTCAAATTCTTTCCCAGATAATCATGGGTCGGGTAATACTCTTTAAAAAGAGTCCACCAAATAGCATCAGGGGGTGTGGGGATTTGCACATACTTGGTTGATGAGTGGATGAATTTTTAAGTTGTTAACAAAAGAGTCCTGGGAAGTCTGACCTCAACAGCTTCTGGTGCTTTGACAAGCTACTGATAATGGGAACGTAATATCCGATTTGATCACGATAAAATACGAGGACGTTGAAAGGTTAATAGGTATGGCTGTCTTATATACTCTGTCTTAGTCTTATATGGAATGTTAGCCAGGGTAAGTGCTTTTTCAGAAAAATAACGATTAACAAGGTCAAAATCATTCGATCGGGATTTCTCACCAGTTCTCAAAAGAGATCTTGGAACGCGAGTAAGGCGGGGGTGAAAAAGTCAGGAGGTCGGCTATTTCTGTCCACATGTCCTTCTTATCCTAGCCAAAAACAAGTATAGAGAGAGAGGGGGAGAGAGAGAGACAGAGGGAGAGATAGTGAAAATCAGTCAGACATTATGCAACGACAGTGACAGGAAGAGGCACACCAGACATCTTTTATGTGTCTCAGACAGAACGAAAAGGAAAATGCGGGTATGCCCATACTTGTTAGGACACGAAGGTCAACCCACATGCTGCCTCGACCCATAGATACTAAATGTTTTTATTCTGCCAGTCAACCACAACACATAATAATTACAGCATTCCTGCTCAAGCTGGAAGTCTCGTAACACACAGTACTTAGCTAGAGGACAATGATTCTAGAAGTAAGTGAGGTATGAAAGGTTAACTGGTATAGGTTATTATTTTTAATCACATTCTTTAATCAGTAAAAATGAAAATAATTTCTCACAGTATACATGAATCAGTATTTCAATATCGTGTAAAGTGGCATTTGAATTTGAATAAATATAAACAAGCACTTATGCATAAAAATAAAAGAAAAATGAAAAAAATGTAAAAACTTTATTGATAAATGTATGTATATGTAAAAGCCTACATAATAATTGCACTTGGTGTCATTGTAAAAGTCGGCAATTAAGCCGGAATTATGGTATCGTTTTGGGAGCTTCCTAAGGTTCTCAGGGATATTAATAAACAACACCCAAATGTAAAATCCTACAGAGCTACAGCACTGAAGGCCCTAAACCTCCTTGTCAGTACAATAATATTAGTTAGGACAATAATATTCCAGTGTAAGGTTGAGAAAGATCAGAGACTGGAGCAGTCACTGGAAAAGAGTTGCAGGATGACCCGAAAGCAGCAGGAACAACAGAAATACAAAGACAAATCAATTCTCTTGAAACAATACGCTCTGATCAGCCGGGATGAAAAAGACAACCCTTTGGTAAAAACTCAACTGGAGATTAAATTTTGACATTACACATCTTGTCCCAATACATATCCTCTATATTGTTCTCCAAGTACATACACCAAGTTATACATGTATTTTTTTCTCAGAACTCTTTCCGTCAGTCATCGCCAAACCACGGTCACCTCATGCCCACATAAGCTGTAGAAATACCAGGGACCGAAAGAGGAAATAGAGAGAAAAAATGTGAAAGACTAATGCAGGCACACACATTCAATCTTCCTCTTAAATAAAGAGGAATGGAATCTCAATTTCTTAAGACATACATTCAAGAATATAATTGTTTAACGTTGTCTATGTTAAATATTGGCTGCTACAGTGCAAAAAAACAATCACAGCAGCGTTGGATGAACTCACGTGTATGTAAGCTTGTGCTTATGTTCGGAGATAAGAATGTGCTGTGAAAATTAAATAGATCAAGCTCTGTCATGTCAGTGGGGTGTCTCAAAATAAACAAAGTGCTAGAAATGAGCCTACTGGAAAAGTGTGTGTGAGAGCGTGTGAAAGAAGGCAAAGCCTAGTCTAACTCAGGTTGCCATTATGGTTACAGATGCAATCAAATATTTCATCCAGCTAACGATTTCTTTATTTCTAATAAGTTAATGCCATGCTAGATAAAAGGTACAAAGAAAATCTTTTTTTTTTTTTTTTACTAAGGTCACGAATATTGTACAATGTAAAAAATAAAGTGGTGATAAAATAAGTAAAAAAGGAATGGTCTGGTGATCATAATGGTATAGGATCTACAATATATATAAATTCTACTGCTTTTTTTGGTTTTTATTTGTGGGGGGTTCATATATTTCTCATATACAGTGAGGAAAATAAGAATTTGAACATCCGGCTATTTTGCAAGTTCTCCCACTTAGAAATCATGGAGGGGTCTGAAATTGTCATCGTAGGTGCATGTCCACTGTGAGAGACATAATCTAGAAAAAAAAATTCAGAAATAACAATGTATTATTTTTTAATTATTTATTTGTATGATACAGCTGCAAATAAGTATTTGAACACCTGAGAAAGTCAATGTTAATATTTGGTACAGTAGCCTTTGTTTGCAATTACAGAGGTTAAACGTTTCCTGTAGTTTTTCACCAGGTTTGCACACACTGCAGGAGGGATTTTGGCCCACTCCTCCACACAGATCTTCTCTAGATCAGTCAGGTTTCTGGCCTGTCGCTGAGAAACACGGAGTTTGAGCTCCCTCCAAAGATTCTTTATTGGGTTTAGGTCTGGAGACTGGCTAGGCCACGCCAGAACCTTGATATGCTTCTTACAGAGCCACTCCTTGGTTATCCTGGCTGTGTGCTTCGGGTCATTGTCATGTTGGAAGACCCAGCCTCGACCCATCTTCAATGCTCTAACTGAGGGAAGGAGGTTGTTCCCCAAAATCTCGCAATACATGGCCCTAGTCATCCTCTCCTTAATACAGTGCAGTCGCCCTGTCCCATGTGCAGAAAAACACCACCAAAGCATGATGCTACCACCCCCATGCTTCACAGTAGGGATGGTGTTCTTGGGATGGTATTCATCATTCTTCTTCCTCCAAACACGTTTAGTGGAATTATGACCCAAAAGTTCTATTTTGGTCTCATCTGACCACATGACTTTCTCCCATGACTCCTCTGGATCATCCAAATGGTCATTGGCAAACTTAAGACGTGCCTGGCCATGTGCTGGTTTAAGCAGGGGAACCTTCCGTGCCATGCATGATTTCAAACCATGACGTCTTAGTGTGTTACCAACAGTAACCTTGGAAATGGTGGTCCCAGCTCTTTTCGGGTCATTGACCAGCTCCTCCCGTGTAGTTCTGGGCTGATTTCTCACCTTCCTTAGGATCATTGAGACCCCACGAGGTGAGATCTTGCATGGAGCCCCAGTCCGAGGGAGATTGACAGTCATGTTTAGCTTCTTCCATTTTCTAATGATTGCTCCAACAGTGGACCTTTTTTCACCAAGCTGCTTGGCAATTTCCCCGTAGCCCTTTCCAGCCTTGTGGCGGTGTACAATTTTGTCTCTAGTGTCTTTGGACAGCTCTTTGGTCTTGGCCATGTCAGTAGTTGGATTCTTACTGATTGTATGGGGTGGACAGGTGTCTTTATGCAACTAACGACCTTAAACAGGTGCATCTAATTTAGGATAATAAATGTAGTTGAGGTGGACATTTTAAAGGCAGACTTTGAGGGTCAGAGGGTCACCTGTCTATTCTAGCTGATAGACAGGTGTTCAAATACATATTTGCAGCTGTATCATACAAATAAATAGTTTAAAAATCATATATTGTGATTTCTGGATTTTTTTTTTAGATTATGTCTCTCACAGTGGACATGCACCTAGGATGACAATTTCAGACCCCTCCATGATATCTAAGTGGGAGAACTTGCAAAATAGCAGGGTGTTCAAATACTTATTTTCTTTACTGTATGTTGTATATGTTGCAAAAACTTACCTATCCAAACACTGTCGGTAAGCCGGCTGCAGAACCTTTTAGAAAAACCTTTAGTTGAAAATTAAAGAGCAGGCTCATGTTAGTCATTTAAGCAAAATTTTAGAGCAAGTTTTCAACTTATTTAATTCTAAATATTTTGTTTGATGCTTGAGATATACATTTCAGTAGGTGATGTACCAACAGGTTTGTCCTCAAATGCTTTTACTAAAAAGATTATATTCCTACAATGTTTCATACACTATAAATAAAGAAGCCATTTGAGTTATGTTCAATTTTGTTAGGATTCTTCCCACAAGAAGTATTGTTCAAATACTAAATACTAAGATTAGGTATCTCATGTACAGCAACTGCATTAGCTGGTGAAAGTGAGTCAGAAATCATTGTTTCAAATGATTATTTTGTCTAGCTTAAAAGACATCATGGCATCTATTTTTTGTCTTGTGCTCTCAGTGTAGTCTTAGATTCTGGTTTGGAATGACTAACCCTTTGTTGAAAACCTGGAATGACGCAGAAATTGAGCTCATGTTTCTCCAGATCTTACAGGAGATACATGAAAAACATACAATCAAAATTGAATTCTTACCTAAAATCTTGAATTGTTTTTATAGTGACACAAATGAAATTCAGGGGCCATGTAGTACTAGGATAATATAAAATGTATGCAAAAATTCAGGTACTTAGCTCCTTGGCAACATTGGATTTTATGCCTCAAACTTATACTTCTTAGTCTTAGTCTTTATTAGAATACAATCAGAAAATGCAGGAAATATGTGTGCAATATTAAAAAACAACAACAACAACAACAAAAAACCTAGCTAGAATGGCATGTATTTAGCATGTATTTAGGGGCTGCACCCAGTGTAATTTTAGGAACTCGTGGGAGACTTAGAACTTAACCCCCGCAAGTTTCCTGGTTCAACTGTATTTGGTAGCCATTTACTCTGTAACAACCAGCTAGCAAGTCTTTATCCAATTTTAGGACTGTACCTACAATGCTAGTCTTTATGTTTAGTTCCGATCAACCGGAAGATCCTGAAAGGTACACCTGATCTTAATGAGACATCAATGTGTCATGTTGGACCAGATAAAAAAAATTATAATAAAAGTGCTGGACCGTTATCATTATTAGAAATGACATCATACACTTTTCTGGGAACACCATGTGCTGTCAGTAGTTCAAGAAAATCCCACAGTGCAGGGTTTGAACATTTGGAACTTGTATACACGTGAGCAAGCGTGTCGATAACTGCTCTATATAATAACCTAGTTACCCAATAGCAAAGCAGTGATTCGCAATTTCTACAGTCACTTGTGGAATTACACTACCAAAACTCCTGATCTAACTAAGACTTATTTCTAGCCATAAAACTCGTATTGATCTTATTTTAAGAATAAAATACTATGCAACAGCAGATTGCGTAATGTTTTATGATCGTTTTAAGACTGCTTATCTTTTTTTAAGCTAGTTTTAATATAGTAATATTTTTAGACATTTAGGTTTTTTTCTAAAGCCTAGATATGTTTACTTATTTCAAGAAGTTTTACCAGGTGTAAGTATGGCAGATCATTTGACTTGTTTCTAGCCTGTATCTTAAATCATTCATTTCAAATTTTTAGAAGGTAATTTTTTGCAGTGAACACGTCCGAAAAGATGGGATTAAAAAGGCGATGAAATGAGCTGTGATAGAAAAAACTATGATATTGCGATGCAAGGAACTATTACAAGGCACAGCTACGCTCCAATCGATTAAATTACACCAAAGCTAATGTAGGTCCTGTGTTCATCCTAAATCTAGAAATGAGGTCTGGAACAATATGGAGTTCCTTCTGTGCTGTTTAAAAAAAATATGACAAAAGTACCCCAGGGTTTGATTATGGGCCCCCTTCTGGTCCAGCAGCTATTAAAATACCTGTAAGCCTGTACAACAGACTCGAACTGCATTAGATAAACAAATATATATAGTGGGGGTTTTTTTTGTAATTGTCTATATAGATTTGGATTTGAAATAATCCTGTTGTATGGTTTAGAGAGAGTGGCATTGAAGAAAAGACAGGAGGCGGAGCTGGAGGTGGCAGAGTTGAAGATAAAGATGTTGATTTTCAATGTGAGTGATGACGACGAATAGGATTTCACGTTTTGGAGACAGGGTGAGGGAGGTGTGATTGAGATGGTAAGGACATGTGCAGAGGAGGGACATGGGGTATATCGGTAGGAGAATGCTGAGAATGGAGCCGGCAGGAAGAAGGAAAAGAGGAAGGCCAAGAAGCTTAAGATCCAGTACAAGGATTGCTGAAATGTTCAAACCTGTCCAAAAAGTCACAATACCGACATGTGAGACATAATTCCGAATGTGCCGATGTTGATATTTTTGATAAGAACGAATATTTTGTCTTTCCACTATCAGACGTGTTTCATTGTCCGGATGATGCATGATGCACGTCTGTCCGCAAGAACCTTCGGTTTCATTCTGAACCATGAGGAACCGAAGGTAACCACAAGCTGGCAACATCTGAAAAAGTTAACTATTAAATACATTTTTGTTACATTAAGAACAGAGGGATTGCATATTTTTCGAGCTCCAATTCAAATCCCAGGTTGTTATTAATGTGCTCGTTCATAATATTTCAGAACTTTAACAGGGACTTGTTAATTCGCAAAAAAAATAAATCATTATAAAGGCATTTATGGAATATTTATGGAAGGAGTCTCCAGTGTTAGCGCTTTGTAACCACCTTTTCACATGTTCGTCTTCGGCCCAAAAGGCTTTGTGATTCGAACCATCAAGTTTAAGCTGTTTTTATTTTCCCAGAACAGCACGCTGCTGCGTGTTATTGGTTATGTAACAGATTCCTAAGGCAGCTGCACAGGTTAATAAAAAAAAAACAGCAAAAGAAAACTTGCCTCTCAGCAGCAAGCGCACTCCGGATACCTTCTTTGTTTATTTGATGTGTCCGAGCGAACTGTGCGGACAAAAAGGAAAAAACTCGACTTCAGTAACTTTTTATCTTTACGCTGAAGCAGACAAAACATTGCGTCATTGACGCGTCAGACTCACGGGTGAGACCGGTTGCCGTAGAGATGTGTGTACAGGTTCTATACATGGATGTGATCCAAAAGAATAGCAGTAATGGTGGTTAGTTGAAATAACCACACACACACACACACACACACACATACACACACACTGTGTGAAACCTTTTTTTTCTCAAGGGAATTAGTAATTTGTGTGACTTCTCTCTGAAACAACTCTGTCTCAAACACACATGATTGCTGATGTGTTCGAACATGTCTTGCTTTACTAAAGGAAGCAGTGTTCAAAGCACTTGGCCCGGTTCGCAGCGCCAAAAAAGGGAGCGGGCAGGGCGAAAGAGTCATGGATGTGGAGGAGGAAAAAAGTGGTGTCAAGAGGGAGGGGGCAGTTCTTTGTGGGAACAAAAGTGGATGCAATGGAGCGAGTTCTCTTCAGAGAGGATTCGCCAGCAAGTGCTTGCAAGACGTTCGAGGGGGACGAAAGAGGGAGCGGGAACACGTGAAAGAACTTCTAGAGGTGAAAACATTCATGTTTTTTGATTTGGTGCAACTTTTGCTTCCTGAATTCGATCGCATTTTATTATTTCAAATCATTATTTGTTTGACATTCTTGCTCCCGTGGAAGAAAGTTCCAAACTATCAAACCCTCAGTGGTGTAAAGTATTTGAGTAAATGTACTTTGTTTCTGTATTTAAGCACATTTTTGGCTACTTTCAAATTTTTTTTTATATGAAAAAACGCTCCGATGAATTACATAAACTTTCCGAATCAGCTTTTGTTCAAGTTGAAATCACAGTCGGCTCTGACTATTTAGTTTTACTTGATCTAAAAAGATTTACTTTCATTTAATTTGTCCATTAAATCCTAATAATTCTACTTTGACATGATGCTGTAATTTGATTTGTTAATTGAAGATAACGTTTTGAAAGATTCTTTTTCTACTTTGTCTTTTTTTTATGGATCAACTTTGTTTGATCTTTGTTTCATTCTGGCATGTTGTTAGAGGATGTTGTTTTGATCTTTTGGTTAATGCAGTGTTTGAAGTGTATAAATAAAAGTTTAAAACTAGGATTTTCACTAACACGTGTCTTGGTAGTTGAGGACAAGTGCATCTTTGAGCCTATGTACGATATGAGTCAAATATTCAAGTACTGTTACAATCAGATACTTAAAGACTTTTACTCAAGTCATATTGGAATTGGTGACTTTTTTACTAATGGAGTTTTGCAGGACGGTATCTATATTTTTTTACTCAAGTAGGATTTTCAGGTTCTCTTTACACCTCTGCAAGTTATTCTAGAAGCAACAAAGTGTTCTCCCCAAAAAAATGCATAATGGTATAATTACTAATGAGACTGGTACCATAATCCAGCATTAAAAAAAAAAATTTAAAACACTTTGATATTTCCCAATTGTAGACCCTTTCAGCTTCAAGATTTAGCAAGATAATTGTAAAACCTAATCGCGCTATTGATCTTCCAATCTAATTTCACAATATACTTGAAAAAATTTACGGGTCCTGGTCTGAACCAGCTTCCTCCTTTGAGCCAAACAGAGAAAAACCTGGCAAGCAAACAATATAATGATGTGTAGTGTGATTATTTTCTTGGTGGTTAGGCGCACGAATGTTAGCCAATAAATTTTCGAGAATCAGAAAGGAGGCTGAAGCTGAATGGACCCAATCCTAATGAATATTCAAACTTGTCCCCCAAGAAAACTGGCAAGCTTGTACCCCATGTAGCCAGGTTCCCACGGAAACAGACCTCGGGGATGAAGTGTCTGGTGTAAGAATAGACCCGAGCGTTTTCTCTGTGTGTTTGTGAGAGCGTTGTG
Organism: Silurus lanzhouensis; assembly: GCA_039877035.1. Classification (NCBI taxonomy): domain Eukaryota; kingdom Metazoa; phylum Chordata; class Actinopteri; order Siluriformes; family Siluridae; genus Silurus; species Silurus lanzhouensis. The sequence goes on along the minus strand of JBCEWE010000470.1, from coordinate 184,508 downwards.
TAAGCCCATGTATGGGAGCAGAAACAAGTTTTCCAAGATGTACAGCCAACTGCAGACTATAAATTTAGTATCATGGGGTAGAGATGGGTAGGTCCATCATGACACTTTTGTTAAGGTTCGCTACCAGTATACAAAAGCACCAGAAGAAAAAAAAGGTATAACGTTTAGCGATTACTGGGACGAGTGGAAACATGGATGAATTCTTCCGTTGATTGGTCAGCAAGTGTGAGTGCTCCAGAATTTTCCATTCATTTTCTGTCAGGAGATGTTTATTTAACATTCTTGGATTGAGTCTCCAGGGTTAGTGCTTTGTCCCAGTCTGGGAAAAAAAGCTTTCATGACAAAGCCTTTGTGGTTTCAATGCAACATGACATAGCATGAAGCCTAGAACATTGATATCAGGGGTAGAACCATCAAGGGGTATAGCTTTTGTACCTTTTGTATGCCTGTTTTATTAGGATTTACCCCATAATTCATTTTTAAATGTACACTATATTCATGTTTCCAAATAAAAGATGTTAAAGGTACAAAAAAAAATGTTCCCAAGTGTTCCTAGGACCCCCGGTGGATCTGAAACAATTCAATGAATGAATTTTTGAGACTAGTTTATTGGATCCTTTTATCTCAATCCCTACTATAGGGGAGGGTGGACAATCTACGAACACTTCTTTTAGCTAGTTAATGCTCGGAAAATCCATTAGGTTTGGGATAAACGGTAGAAACCTGCCTACGTCTATTCCAAATTGTATGACCTGTGAATGGAGGCATGTGCTAACCTGAAATCCACATCATTTACAAATATTGTGAAATGCAACTTTAGTAATCTTGTAGTATATAATTTTGCTAACTGAATGGAACAGACCCGTAGCTCCAGCAACATGTCTGGAGTTTTACACTTTTGGAATTTTACAAGGTTGGCTGATTATTGATATTTGACAGAAATTGCAGAACTCCAATAGGTTGAGATTAAAAAGCAAGAGAAATACACCAGTCTGATTAAAAAGTACTAGAAATTACAGATAACTCAGAAAACAGAAAATGTAGTAAAATCCATTAACCTTTAGATTCCTGTCTTTTACAGAATCAAGATGCAGAACTTAACACTCCTCCTGCTGGCCTTGTCGATGGACTTCCTATTAGCCGCCTCTGTGAATCTGTTAACATCTCGACCTCCTTTCACGAAAACCCGTATTCGCTACATCGGTGTCGATGATGAAGACTACGGGGATGAAGAAATCTCCAAGTTCACATCGAAAGCCCCTGAAAAGCCTGGGGCCACAACCACACAGTTTACCCCTCAAGATTGTGAATATGACCCCTGTGTGGTCCCCAAAGTTCCCTGTTCGGTGATTGCTGCCCAAACTAAGTGCTACTGTCCTGGAATTACTGGTCCAGACGAATGGCCTTCAGCGCCAGATATCAAAGAGCTGAAACAGGGTGAATCTGGAATGGTGGAGGTCCATTGGTGCGCGCCACAATCCACAGTCACCTTCTACAAAGTAATCACAGATGACGGCAACGAGCCGCAAATATTCAGCAACTCTTCTCGCACTGGGCTGCTGCAGGGAGTAAAGGTTGGATCACGAGTATGTGTGGTGGCGGGGAATAATGTCGGATTGAGCACTAGTTCAGAAACATCATGCACTTTCTTCCAGCCTCATAAGTCCAATCGGGAACTTGAGATGTCATGGGTCATCGCCGGGGTCATCGGCCTTTTGCTGGCCTTGGTGCTGGCTGCGGTGTTGCTGTGGAGATGGAGGAGGGGTAGGAAGAATGGAAGCGTGGATGGTGAAGGACTAAGAAATCCATCCTACACCACAAATGAAACCCTGTGATTGGACATTTAAAGTACTCGTTTATAGGTGTAAGCGGCCAGATGATCCGAGTAACTCTGACGAAGGCTCTTAGACGCATTAACCTAAACATATCTCGCAAACCACGCATCACGGGGACAATGCAGAAAAATAAAAAAACACTACAAGAACCAAAAAACAAGACGGAAGTCATACACTATGGACAAATTATTGAAATTGGACAGATTGGTCAAAGGAAAGTTGGAATGCAAGCATTGGATATTAAAGATGCAAATCCTCAAATAAGGATATTGTTGTTTAACCAACTATGTCATTGACTTTTAAGCCATTACTGACTATAGTTTGGTAAAACAACAATATCCTTGTAGGAGCACTACTGTCTTGTAATTACTGGTCCAGACAAGTGGCCTGCAGCATTGTTTCACCAAACTATGTCCTTGACTTTCAAGTCTATAGTAGGGATAACATTGAAAATATAGGGGGGGGGTCCAGGTGTTAATCTTATCCTGATTCCAACTGGTTTTCAATGAACTAATGAGTGTGCCTTTTATTGGGTTGCAATGAAAATCTGCAGAGACGTTTTGCTCCTGTAGCTCAACGCTGTTAATGCTCGATGGGTCAGGACTGTTTTAGCAGCAAAAGGGGGACCAACACAATATTAGGCGGGTGGTCACAATACTCTCTGAACAGCTGTTCTCTTGAACAGCAAGCTAACAATTTAGATTTTTGATTTGTCCACCCCTGCATGAACCTATTATGCATTATTTACCACTATAATTCTAAGTTAATGTAAACAGCAGCAGTAGGAAGTCTGTGGAGGTTATGTACAAATGACTAAGTCTATAAAAGTGCCCTTTTTTTAGTACAATTCAGACTCCATTGAGTCCATTAGGAAATGATGCACTGCATTCTAACCGTGAAGAGAGGGCAATATGCCTTGCGGAGTCCAGTTAAGGACATGAAGGAGAAATCAACATGGACTAATAAACAGAATATAAGAGCGGCGGAAAAGAGCCTAGACCCGAAATAACCTGATGTACCATCTCCGAGTTAGCAACAGAACACTTAGCGACCCTGCTGAGAGCTAGTCAACATGATACAGAAGGTAAAAGGCATTTTAAATTATAGTGGTTTTTTTTTTTTTTTTTTTTTATGACATTAATTCCACTAATGGTGCTGGAACATCAAGGAAGCCTGGAGCTTCTGTGAGCCTTTGTAGAGAAAGATGTATTACAAAATTTGTAAATGCTCGCTTTTCCTCCTGCTAATTCTTATTTTTGTAATAATAAAACCATTTCTATAGAAAAAGCCTGTGCACTGATTTATTTATCGTTTCGTTGAATGTATTTTAGATGGCGCATTTGTATTAGAAGCAAGCGGAAACTAATGCACATGAAGTTTTGAGTCAAAAAATGTACTCATGAGGACAGAAAAAGTGATGTTTAGGAACTTTCTTGTTTGCTTTTGGGCATTTCGATGGTCTCGTTAAAAAAAAAAAAAAGGAAGTGGCACACGTTTTGTGGATGATGGATTTATGGAAATACAGACTGCTGGATGACAGACATGACTGGAGGTGCAGTCAATATCCAAAGCTGCACCTGAAGGCCTAGTGGTATAAATATAAAATGACACAAACAATTATGGTGGAAAACTATAGGTTGTGTGTGGTGATCATTTTGGGAAGGAAATGGAGAAAACCAACAATTTCTTTTTTTACTGGAGAACATATTTGACATGGTGTCAAAATCAGTGTTGGACAGTAAAAAACGTAAAAAATTAAGGTACTTAAGTACATTTTTTCTTCAGTATACGCATTCTCATTCTTAACTTTTACAACATATTTGACTTTTTACACCACTCTGTTTCAGAAAAACGTGTGGTTCCTCACTAATTTGAAACCAAATCAATTTCTCTTCCTCCGTAGGCATAAAAATTCCAACTCAGATGTATCAATATGTGCAGAGCTACACACGTGGTTTGCCAGTCGAATTTGGCTGTAACAGTTTCCCTCTGACCAACCAATCAGAGGACGGAAAAATGCTGACGCTATTCTGGGTCAGCTAGCTGCCCTGTGAGGCGAATATGAAATCTGATTGATTAAAGAAACAGACCCATATATAATATTCTCAAAGGTAAAAGAGCCAGCAGTACTGACTTTGAAGGCCCTGGGCAGATCAGATTGACATGGCAGCACATAGAGGCTGAAATCTGACTGGACCAAAAAAACATCCACATACACGTACTGGAAGCAGTGCAGCCAAGAGAAACACAACGAAATGAAGAGAATAAACTGTTGGGAATAAATTAATACAATTTCATGGAACAAATATTAGAATTTAGGTTGTAAAATGTAGGTCAGTGCTTCTGATAGTGTTTAGGCCAGCAGAGAAGACTTCTGGTGATTGTATAAGAGCTTCAATCTCCCGCATTCCTGCAGTGTAATACAGGAGTTTTTTCTCTGGTGAACCTGCAGCCCCTACTGGCTGATTACAGACACTGCAGTGTTTCCACTCCATACTGTACAACTCTACATTCATGTCCAGCAACTGCTTAAAACACACATCCACACACTAAAAACTGTAAACTGCATACACACATGCGCACACACACACACACAAAACCATCCCCTTCGAAATGTGTATCATGTGCTTTGTTTCACGCACAGTTTAACAACATTCGGATGCATTTTAAAGCCCTGGTTTTGACCTTGGACCCACATTTTGAGACAGAAAGAGCAAAAGATAAAAACACGACAGCTTGCCAAGACAAACCGCAGTGACTGATAGAAAAGGAAAGTCATTACAAAAAAGGTTTAAAATAAAATGCATTGAAAATGACATAAAATTACATGTGTATAAAGCCATGTCACAAAATCATCTGTATTTTTGTATTTTAAAAATACTACAAAATACTTTCACGAGAAGGCATGAAATTTCTTGGCAAACCCTCAATCACTTGGTCTATTTGATCAGTTCCCTCATCATTACACCGACTCAGTTGATGAAGTAAACAACGTTTGATAGCAGCAGCTTTTCTCTGGTCCGAGTCACGCAATAAATCTGACATATGCAACCACTTAACAGATCTTCACCACCTTCTTCTATATGGATACATATTCTGTTCTGATCGCAACAAGTCTGGGAAAAATACTGGAGTAGGCACCAATCAGAGGCTACATTTTTATGATGTCATCATGTAGAACTTTAACAAAGTATTTTACAGTATTTGAAAGCTACAAAAATACAAGTGTTTTCAGACAAAATATGAAGCCATTTTTATCAAACCCTCTCAAATACAAATGACAAAATCCTATGAAATACATGCATCATAAATACTGCCCAGCCCATAATATACTCACATACTGCATAATACAGTGTAATACTGAAAGTGCTGGTATCAGAACGTTTCGAGACTAGATTTGTAACACGGCAACACGCACAGTCACAGGGAGCGCCGACCTTCACGTCGTCCTGTGTACAACTGCCACTATTCTGACCACGTCGGTTTCTCGGGGGAACCAATTTCATGTTGTCTTCCTGAAGATGTAAATCTGACACGAAGGCTGCCGTTTTGACACCACTGCAGAGTGTCAATGTAAATAAACTGAGCCTTGCTCAAGGGCCCAATTGTGGCAACTTGGTGATTCTAAGATTTGAACTCGTGACCCTTAGATTACATCTTAACCACTGAGCTACCCCTTCCCGCAACCCCTTCAACACACCAGGGTGGTGTTTTTACCGCAGATTGTTGATTATTTTCTTGTAGCAGAAAGTCACCAAGTCTTTAATTCATCTTATATGACAGCAATTTATTTTTGAATGTACTGATTCACGACATGATGATGTGGAACTTTGTTAGTGACGTTATAGCAGCTATAAACAGTCCTGTCTTTACAATGTCTTTATTCTCTACATAATTAATAAACAAAAGGATCCAAGATGACACAATTGACGCTTGGGCAATTTTGACGCAATCTGTTTATTGAACTGAAGTTTGTTATAGTAGTGCTGCTATTGTGGCAGCAGCCAATCAGAATCTTGGGTTTTTGTGTGTAAACTTTGCCTCATTGTCTATACATTATGTCTAATTATTTCAATGAGAATCAATTTATTTAATGACTAAAACGTTTTTGCAGAAATCTCATGCTACTCGTGTAGACCAGATCTTAAATAATGATCTATTCTTGACTCCACGTTGAATCGCCCGAGACTTTGAACTTGAATGTTGTGTGTGTCCAGTGTTTCAGACTTTACCCTGTAACATTACCAAACGCCTCATGCTTCCCAGCCAATGAGAGGCTTCGCTCAGTCCGTCCGGGCCTCTGGGTGTAAATTTATGTGCAGTCGTACACGAACACTTATAAACGCAGGCATTCAGGAAACGTGAAGCCGCCTGGGTCCATGGAGGAAAAGTGTTTAAACACATGTGCAGCACATCCAGATGTTCTCTCAGTAGTTTAAAAACGAGTAACTCTTATCTACTGAAAGACCCAAAGTGTGAAACCTGGATGTTGGACAGGTTTGTGTCGAGTACTTCAGACTTTAACCCGATCGAGCCGCGCCTAGCGCTGCTCACGGCACAGTCGTATAGAACAAAATATGATGATGTATAATAATGAATTGCTGCAGACTGAGTGTGTATCAGGCAGAGTGTATCCAGACATGATGGAGACACTGGGGAACACGTTGCCATTTCTACAGGGCCGGGGTGAGACACGGCATGCAGTAATACAGGAGTACAAAATGCTCTTATTTAGTCTCCAGCTGATGGAGACTGATAAAGAGAAGGAGAGAAAGTAGCAGACAGATAACACCAGACAGACAGACAGACAGGTGTCAGACAGACAAACAGATAAACAGCCAGACAAACAAATCAACGAAAAGAGAGACAGACTGACTGATGAATGAGTAAAAGATAGAATGACAGATTGTGAAAGAGAGAGAGATAGAGAGAGAGAGAGAGAGAGAGAGAGAGAGAGAGAGAGAGAGAGAGAGAGAGACAGGCAAACAGACAGACAGACAGTTAGATAGATAGATAGATAGATAGATAGATAGATAGATAGATAGATAGATAGATAGATAGATATGATGAATGAATAAGGGATAGAATAACAGAGTGTGAAAGAGAGAGAGAGAGAGAGACAGACAGACAGACAGACTGGCTCATGTAATAGACACAGAGACTAGCCAGTGGACAGACTGACTGAAGAGACAAAAAGTAACTGCCTAAAAAAAATTATTAAAAATTACTGAGATTTTAATTCTCGTCATTTGTTCAAGGTTTTGTTTAGAACTCAAGGAATAGAAGGCAGTAAGACATTAGCTAAAAGTCATGTGGAAGTGACAGATCAGCAAATTCATGACATAGGAATGACATCGGAATGGTTGGGCAACACTTCATAATAAAAGACACACACACACACACACACACACACACACACACACACACACACACACACACACACACACACACAGTTTGTATTTGGCACCACTATGAATCCAAGGTCACCTTCATAACCCTAGTATAATGGATAGTGTGTAGTATAAATCTAACCATTTGTACAAACGTACAAATGGTATGAGCTTTTTTCCGCATTCTCACTGGTGTTCATGAACTCGAAGGAGTCTCGAGTGTCCTTAACATGTTCCAGTACAGTGCAGAGGGCAGACGGCTTTGCATTTTGTGGCCTCTTGGTAACACAAGCTGCTGGGTTTTTTTTTCCTTCATGAAAGGAGAGCTGTGGATGAAAAAGAATATATATAACAAGAAAATGAACTTGTTACACCGAGCGAAATATAAACACGTTCTAGGACGATACTGATAAGGTGGGATGTGTTTTATTCCTAACACACACGCTACATCATGCCAATGTTGAGCTCTTAATTGCTAAGAACCTAATTTTTTGCCTATAACAGCAGTTCTGTCTGACTGTTTATAGCTGCTAAAACAATTAAAATCAGAATCTGAACGATTCTGTAGATGCTTCAGCAAGATATTAATGGTCTTGGTGGTCTTTGATGAGGTGAAAGGTGTCCATATTGACTTAAGCCAATGAGGTTTATGGAAAATGATCAACTTATTCTGCTTTTACATATATCAGTGATGTTAGGAAGCTGGGGTCAAAGCACAGGGTCAGCCATGATACATAATACATTATAAAATACTCAGCCAAATGTCTTATTATTCTAACTGACTGATTAATCATAAGATCTATGTTTTATGATCTATCGAGATATCATTTGTTTTGTCAGTATCGCACAACCCTAATCGAGAGGTTGAAACTCGTACATCACCTCGGCGGATTCATCAGTGCATCTCATCTCTCTCTTTCTCTGCTACTATCTCCAGATCTTATTTAAAGTTGTAGTACATTTTTCATAATCTGAAATTTCCCTCCCTACAATTTAATAGAATTCAGATAGCACTGTGATTTGCAAACCTGACCTCGCCGGTTACCTTAGCAACGACCCTCAGACGCAAGCCAAACATCATCTACAACACTCGGCCTCAATGACATCATGATACACGATTCAGGAAATGAAAAGTTGTCGCCTCTGTGTCTATGTTAAAGGCTCCGCTAATTCCACGTTATCTTCTATGTTTAGCGTTTATAAACATCTTAAGACTCGAAAATTACGTGTTTGTTATTTTGTTTTGACAGTTCTGTGCTTTAAAAACGTCGCCACCAGAAATGCTTTAGGAGCAGACATGCGCAGTGTCATCTCGAAAAATTATTTATTATTGTTTACATAATTAAGATAGTCTATACATCTCATTATTGATAGATAGATAGATAGATAGATAGATAGATAGATAGATAGATAGATAGATAATGAAGAAGACAAAAGAACAGATAATGTATGTAGATTGATTGACAGAGAAAGTGATTGAGAGTGACACCGGGATCAGAGAGCAGGATCAGCCCTGGAGCAGAGAGAGTTAAGGGCCTTGCTCAGGGGCCCTACAGTTTTCCCACCAGATTAGTGTGTGTGTGTGTGTGAGTGTGTGTGTGTGTGTGTGTGGTCCCTTGGTATTGCTCTGAACGTAACGCCCATGAAATGCGTCATCTCGCTGACTGGCACGTGCTAAGTTCATTTCCTCTCTCTTGCGTCACGGCTCGTGACGAGCGAAAAAAGGGGGCGGGACTTGCGTGAAAATCCCGGAAGCGGAGGGCCGCCGAGTCTCGCGTCGTGGCTTTTATTTTGAAACGGACACGTAGCAGAGACTCGGATTTCAGTGTTTGGTCCTGGAGGCAGATCGGGAGCCTACGATCAGTGACACATCGTCAGTTCCGAGCGGGTCGATGGCACCGCGAAACTGCTGACGGCGGGCTTTGATTTCGCTCTTTAGGGACGTCACAGAAAGGGAATCGGATCGTGTTTAGGAAAGTGTGGACGGAGAGGCTCGAAGTACGATGTCGGCTCCGGGTTACAGCAACGTGAACGCCAATATGCCGAATTACAGCGCGACGCAGAACGGCGGTGCTCCGGCCGCTGCAGCCGCCTATCACAACGGTACGGGGAGTGGAGGGGGGTATCGGGCTAACACTAACACACACTGCCCAACACTAACACTGTTCAGCTCGGTTTCTGTTCATCTGTGTGTTTTATAATCGAACATTCGACACAAAATACTATAAAATCCTACCAGCGAAAACAGGATCACGAAATCACCGCTCCCCGGTCCCTGTTAGCCCCGTTAGCTCCGCTAGCTGTGCTATTCCCCAGGCTAAGCTGTTGACGCGTTTGCTCCACTTCACACAAACGTGAATTCCTGAAACTTTTTTCACGTTTTACACTTGTACTTCATGGTGTAATACGTGGAGAATTATGTTTTTCCTTCCCGAACGTTTTGTATACTCGTGTCACCCGAATGCTAGTCACATCATTCCACATTCTTTGCTAACCCCCGATCTTGCTAAGCTAATCCCCAATTCTATCAGCCTGCCGAAATCAACCTGTTTAACTAGCGGACTTCCGGTTCAGAGTTGTGGCTTTTTTTTTATACCATACAATATCGAAAATTATACTTTTTTAATGACATGTTTAAGAAATCTTCGGTCATTTTGAAACACTGAATATTAGCAATTCAGGTCCCGGAGGAGGATTTGCGCTCACCTGGATTACTTGTGTGTGTGTGTGTGTGTGTGTGTGTGAGAGAGAGAGAGAGAGAGAGAGAGAGAGAGAGAGAGAGAGAGAGTAAGAGCGATCTCATTTCTTCTTTCTCGTATTACTGTTGTTATTAATTTCCCCAGACAACAAATAGTCTTTTCACGATTTCCTTACAATCCTTATATACGCTCTTTAATGACCTTTGGACCTGTTGAGTTGATCAAAAGGTCCAGAGGAACAGGTGCTTGTTATTAAGACTAATGACACCTTCACATGACAGGAAATTAAATAGGACCTTTTTTTTTTTTAAGACAAAAAAAGCCTGTAAATTCGTTACTTTCACTTATTCATTTTGCAAAAAAACAATCTGATATGAATCATCCTGTACTCATGTGCTCTGCAGCCAATCAGATCCTTTTGATAAGACGTTTGTCCCGCCCCCTCGTCCCCTTATCCGGCATATTATTACAGTTATCTCATTCATACAGCAGCAGATATTTGATTAAGGGCCTTGCTTAGGGGCCCTGAAGTGGCAGTTCAGTGTGGTGTATATAGCTGTGTAAAGTAATTTGCTTTGCTACTATATGGCCAGAAGTTTGTGCCCCCCCTTGGGCATTACACCCATATATATTTATATATACTCCTTGACAAAAGAAGTTTAAAACACACAATTGTAAATGTGTTTTTTTTATGCTGTACCATGTAAGAATGAATTCCCATCAATTCGACCTGAGCGAAAGACTCCACTAAACATATTCAGGATGAACCCATCATACTGACGTTCCTGAGGTTGAACAAGCGCATTCCTACATCTATGCTCCAAAATGTAACAAAGGGGTTCCCCCCCCCCCCCCCCAAAAAAAAAAGTCAGGGTTACTATAAAAGCAAAATGGAACTAAGTTTCATACATAAGGACATGTGGGTGTAAGGATCTTGTGTCAGTATACACACTTGATATATATTTAGCAAACCACTGCAATGGACTGTACGCTTGTCCATTGCAGGCAGCACAGATTTGAGGTGATGTGTTAGCTGCGAGTCAAAGTTTACAGCTGTGTTGTACATGTGTAGCGATTAAGGAGATGGTGTCAGACAGCCAGGGAACCTACAAAGCCCTTCTTGCTCAGTTTGACAGTTTGTGTCCCCATATTTGTCATGTCCATGTTCTTCAATGTAATGGAAAAAAAAACAATTAAGGCACCCAAGAACTCCAGAATAGTCAGTATTCTGGTTTAATCAGTTGGTTCCTACGACACACATCCAGCCAGTACAGTTTATCAATCTAGATCCTCCTCAATCTAATCCACTAACTGGTGCTCTGGTGTTGAACAACCACAATAGAACCACTACGGACCATATATTCGGTCAATGTTGAAAACGTATTCACTATTTTGCTGCGTTTCTGTAGCACTGCAGCTCAGTCCATTGGCTTAGTTTGTAAATTGAGGCTCACAAACAGTTTATTAAAAAAAAAAATTGCTGTACCAAGTGTGCAGTACTGTTTAGTTGCCGATTTTATTTGTCACATGTACAGCACAGTGAAATACCTTTCCCCACCCCCACATATCCCAGCTTGTTTTACAGCTAGAATAGGAGCGCCCCCCTGTAACAGGGAAGGTTAAGGGTCATCTTGGCAGTGCTGGGGTTTGAAACCCTGACCTTCTGATCAGTAACCCAGAGCTGTAACTGTCGAGCCACTACATCTCCAGTTCAAACAGAACCAGAATGATAGCACTTTTAGATGCTCTTGGTCCGTTTTTAATCGTATTCTTACCCGCCTAAAGAAAAACAAATTATTTAAAAAAAAAAAACAGCATTATAGTCTGAATTAATATTGGATTAGGCAAGTGTTGGGCCTAAAGTTGTTCTCTTCCAGATTGTGATTTAGGTTAACGAGCCACTGGTATCTACAGCATGATGTCGGTGACTGGATAATAAACTGCCAACTCAGTGGATTTGATTATGAAAATCAGTGGGTCGCTCAATGTTACTTGTGGTTAGCTAAGTGTTGAATGTATTCTGCTTTTCAGGAAATTGTTCAAAAGTATTTGTTGTTTGTTTTAAGGGATGCAGTTATTAATAATTTTTGGTAATCGAGTATTCTAATGATTAGTCTATTGAATAATGGGATAAAAAGTACTTTTTTTTTTCTTCATTAAACAGCAATACTAAATATACAAGAGAAAATAAGACAATATAAAACTAAACCCATTTAGTGCATTTAATTGCCATATTACATCAAAATCCAGATGCAAATACAAAAAGTAAAAATATAAGATTTAATTTCATATGACTTAATGCCTTCTGTGTTTGTTTATAAACGAGACCCCTGAGCGGACCAGAGTTTAGCGGGAGGTGCGTCGGTAGTATAAGTCCGTGGGGAAACACAGTGTTCCGTGTGTAGTCGAAGGGACTAAACGACGCACAAGTAATTTCCTCCGATGATTTTTTGTATTCGAGTTACTCGAGGAATCGTCTCAGCTAGTTTGTTTATTAGGGTGCTTGAGTTTTTATATCCTGTTTGACTTTTATTATTTGACTTTTCACAGGACCAGGCCAGACACACTCAGCCATGTATCCTGCCTCGAATTACTATACTGGGGTTCCTCAGCATGGTTACCCCACCGTGCCGCCTCAAAATACCCCTCCTGGAAAAGCTCCACCGACAAGCACCAACTACAGCACCAACTACTACCCCAACAGCCACCCACAGCCTGGGGCACCGGCCGTCACGGGATCGGCTTTTTACTCTGCTGCGCCAGCCCAGATCCCTGCCTGTACCAACCCCGCTGCTTCCGTAGCGCCTCAGTACCCGCCACATTCCTACCAACAGCATTACGCTGTCTCTGCGAGTTACTACGGACAGAATTACCCCACCACTACCCAGGGGCAGCAGAATCCCCCGCCAGCATCAAGCGGCGCTAACCTCGGGCCCCCGCTTTACCCCATCGTGTCTTACCCGTCGGCCCCTGGAATCAGCCAGTATGGAACGCTGCGCTCGACCCAGGCTGCTGCGGGAGCACCGCCTACTCGGAGCCCTTTGCAACCTCAACAGCAGTATTCTCAGGGCAACGGAGCCACGCCCACACCACCAGCTCAGCAGGGCTACGGTGCCCCGCCCCTTCAACAAACAGCTGCCATTAATGGCCAATCAAATGCAGGTGAGATTCAAGACCGAAACATAATAAAGATGGTTCCATTGTAAGCATTTCCAAAAAGTGCACATCCTTCGGATTTACTGCTGTTAGACCACATGAGTTTGCCAACATACCCATAAATTATATATATTTATTCATCCGATTCATACAGCAGATGTATTCAACCCCATTAATGCTCAGATTACAAATGATGCATTGCTTGTTTTTTTCTCCCTCTTCTGCAAACCAATGTCTTACAATATTCATTTTTTCAGCAGATCCTTAAAAATAGCATGACTACTCAATCTTGTTTGGTAGGCTTCTACCAGCTTTGCACACTTTTTGGGAGTAAATTTTGTGCAGTTTTCCTCATAAATTTGCTCCAGATTTTTCAAATTGATTGGATTTTAGTGCACTGCAATTTTTCTGTGGTAAATTCTAAGTTGAAATCAGATCTGGACTTTGACTTGCCAACTGTAGAACATTCACCTACTAGTTTTTACTGCACTCCTGCACTGCCTTTGGCCCGTGCATTTGAAAGAGTAAAAGCTAAGTTTCACAAGCATTAGATTTTTTTTTTTTCCCGCCTTGTTTGTTTGGTTCGTGACTGACCGATCAGTTGTAATATTCCCCTCCCGATGTATTTTGCGCCACCTCTTCTACCTTAACTTTTGACCAGAAACCCAAGTTCTGAGAGTCAAATGAAACTGGTCCCACCTTATTTTTTTCATTAGGGATGTTGGTAATTGAGGTACTGCCTGGCTTGAGTTTGTGCCACACACCAAGCTTGTAACTTGTCTCAATCATATAATCATACCAGTAAATGTATCTTAACTAGGCCACTCTTAGGCTTTAGACTTCTAAATTTATTTCAAATTCCTAAGTGGTGAAACTCCATTATCTTATCTTTAACTTCCATGGAACGATCCTTGACCTCCGTTTTCGCTCGTTTCCTTCAGACTGACTGACTTTTCTTTATAAAACAGGAGATGTTGTAATATTTCAGCGGTGAATGCTAATTATTCAGGGTGAATACTAAAGCAATCGGCACTCGTCAGTTTTCGGTTTGAAACAGTGGCTCACTGAAAAATAGTTTTGAATTGAATTTGCTAATAAATGTTACCATATTTTGCATTGCATCCCAGGCCAGCAGCACTACAATCAATCTGCTCCACCTTCTACGGGCCCCCGTTATGCAACAGAGGGTGGCGACGGACATCGCCTGCCGTCGGGGACTTCGTCCACGTCCGCCCAGTCGTCCCCAGGACGCCAGTCGGGTAAGAACAGACCTTCATCCCACTGTCTACTCGTCTACCTTTTTAGTTTCTTCAAAAGGCTTCAGTGCTTCACAGTTCAGGCTGCGAATAATTGACTTCTAATCAGTTGGGATGGTTTACAATTTTTTATGTTGTATTTGACTCTGGGTTTGTACTGGTGGTCTATCGGGTATCAAACAATGCCTATTTAACGTTATTCAGCATTTGATTTTATTTTTTTTTATTCCGGCAAGTTCTATTGTTTTCTATTGTATCACTATATAACATGCCGATCCCATTTTTAAGCAACATGTCTAGTGGACTTGTGTATATTTTCCTTAAAATCCAATTAGCGAAACCTTGACCCACTATTATGAAACATCAGAAAACATGAATCGTGCTAAAATGTCAGTTCCAACGATCTAAACGTCTTTGAACGCCGAGTGATGATACATTAATAATACTACAGATAAGTTTTTGTCTCTGACACTCCATTAAAGTAAATCCGATTAGTCGATGACCTTTGACCGAGCGTTCTCTCTCTCCGCTCTCGTTCTCACCCGTAAACGGTGCAGCACTGAAGTTTCGCTCCACTCGTAGCCGCTTCTGTTTTGTCCGTTTTCCTCGTCTCCATTTCTCGTGTGTGTCGCTCAGCGCAGCCATTTCTCATCATCCCTTTCTGTCTCCGAGTCATGTTTGTTGTTGTGGGGAAACCCGGCGGGTTCAGAGTCGTGCACTTTGCCAGCCCCGTTCTTCAGACGCCCGCTCAAGACGCATCCTCATGTCTCGCTTTTCCTCGTCCCCCTGCCTTCCTCATCCTCCTCCGGCCGAGCCGTAGTTCTATTGCCGAGGGTCCTGTTTGTGTCCTTCTCCCATTAGATTTTTCATGCCTCATTCAGAGCAGTGGTTCTCATGTCTCATTCCTGGATCGGGTCTCGGTTTTGGTCCGATCGTCCACGGTAAGGCCAAAAATATGTGGACGCCGATCGTTTGCGCAGCTTTTCACAAAGCGTGTTTTAAAGGTTTTCTTCGGGCAAACCGAACTGCAAACTACAACACCACCATATTGTTGTGTGGAAGAATTCTGATTATTTCTCTAAGACATACTACTACAGGAAACAAGGAGGTCTGTGTGGTTAAAACAAACAAAACTAAAAAACCCTGTTCCCCATGATTGTGATTTCATTATGAACCTCCAGGAGAAGGATTGAGAACCTCTGTGTGTGTGTATGTGTATGTGTATGTGTGTGTGTGTGTGTGTGTGTGTGTGTGTGTGTGTGTGTGCACATTGACATCGCATCTCAGTCTTCAATCGATCAGTGTTCCACCCCCCCCATTCTCTTTTATACTTCTCTTTTTCTTTTTTTTAATGTTTTATTTAATTTGTCACACTGTTAGTCTTTTGTATACTCTCTCTCTCTCTCTCTCCTCTCTCTCTCTCTCTCTCACTCACTCTTCTCTTATCTGTTCCTCCTGTTTTATTTTTCTCTTTCGTTCTTCTGTTTCTTCCCCCACCGTCGCGCCTCTTAATGTTTCTTACACATTTTTTGCGTCTTGTTTCCCCTTTTTTTATTCAATCCCCTCTCTCTCTTTTTAATTCTCTTGTCTTTCATTTTATTTTACTTTCTTCCTCTTGTTCCCTCTTTCCTTTGTCCTCTACCTCTCTCTTTTCCCCCTCACTTTCTCTTTTTTTTTTTATTCCTCTCTCCTCTTTTGTCAAGTTTTCCTGCCTTCCCACACTTTCCCTTTCTTGTCCTCTTCCTACCTCCTCACTCTTTCACATCCCCTTGTCTCTGACAAGACACCCCACCCCCCACGACCCCAATCTTCTCCTGCCCTGTCTCTCTGATGATTGGCTGTGCTGTATTTCAGGGCTGCTGATTGGTGGATATGGGGGCAATAGAGCTGCTAGTTCCTCCTCAGGGTTGCCAGGTGACCACTCCTCATCCAGTTCGGACCACGAGGACGAGGATGAGGAGGATGAGGAAGCAGGTCGGCTTTCGCTTTTCTTTCTCCTCCCGACCGTATCGTCCTCCCACCTTTCCCGTGTAATCCAAAAACCCCCCAACCAGCCCCCGAGTTCACCCGATTCCCTTCGTCCAATCACGCGCAGGCACTTCGTGTATACAATAGTGCACATTTCAACAGAAGGAACGTACCATACGCCAACACTGTGTTTTAGCCTCAAAAATAATGAAAGTCTCCGCCAAAATCTTTTGTGTAAATTAGCAGATGTGGGTTAGGATCTGTAACCTAATATACACACTACACTAAACACTATACCACCATATATATAGTACATTTACTGCCAATTTATTCGGAATGAGAAACGAATAGAAGGTACGACCCGGAGTTGCTAAACAGCATGGATTCCACACGGCATTTGAATCGTTCCTTTGAGATTGTGCTCCATGTCGGCACGGTTGCATCACATCGGCTGATGCGTTTATCTAAAGCCTTTTGCAACGACGACCAAAGCTAACCGACTCTGCTTGGATGTCGAATTTACAGCCTTCTAATTAGTATCCCGCCGCAGATACGTCCGCTGTATACGTTCTCTGACCGCAGGGGTGTCCAATCTTTTCCACTAAGGGCCAATCAATCAAAGGCCACATCACCGTCATTGAAAATAAAGATCATTAGATTATAAATAGGTAGAATTTGGTGTGGAATGAAAACCTGCACCCCCACCGGCCCTTTGTGGAAAAGATTCAGGATTTTACTATTGTTTGTCCGGTTTTGGTGAGCCGGTACCTGCTGTAGCCTCAGAATGTTTGTGGCAGGCAGAAACGGGGCTTGATGTGGCTTTCTGCTGATGTAGCCCTCTGCCTTAGTTTTAAAATGGTTTTCTTCTCACTATCTTTATAAAGTGTATTTATTAGCCATTTTTTAGATGTTTTTGTACCATGACCCGGAGTCTAAACAATTTCTGGAATCCGCAAACCAGCAATTTCTGGCATCAACAGTCACCGATTTGACAATTGTTCTGACAAGAACATCGACTAAAGCTTTTGACTTGTATCTGTATATCTTGCACAGTTGAAGAATAATTAGATAACTGCATGAGTGTGTGCAGCTGCTACTAATAAGGTAGATAGTGAACTAAATATACTATATATATATATATATATATATATACACGACTTGTTACAAACTGTGCGTAACAAGTCGTCCAAGCCATGAGAGCATTTTATATTAAACGCAACAAAGAAGACTGTAACCTGCAAGTTATTGCAAAGCGGCGCTTGTGTGGGACGGAAGTACCACAGTGATACACGAGCACACGCAAAGAAAACACACCGCTGTCACGGATGAAGACGGATCACCAGCACGGTGAGTAAAAACTGTAGAATCCTCATCATGTGAAAATGGTACAGTTTAGTGCTGTCGTGTAAAGTGTTTGTAACTTCGTGAAAGTCAGTAAATAACAGCAGCAGTGAACAATTAGATTCTTCAGTCGTTTTTTTTTTTCTTCTCCATTTTCCGCATTTTTACACCAACTAATTTTTTCCTTTCTTTTAAAGCCTGTTTGCTTGCGGCGTTTCTCCGTTTTCAAACGTGATTGACTGCGGCTTTACTACGTGTTTATTTAGTTGATGCATAAATCATGTAATTATTATACAAAATTAAATTAATTCATTATTCTAGATGCTTATATCAACTGAACAAAATGTCTGTTTTGACAATTTTCTGTTTAAAAAAAAAACCCTTATTTTATATTGGTAATTTTTAAGCACGTTTGTCAAATTGCCATCAGCAATAATCAAATACAATACAAAATATAGATTTTTACACCTTGCATACTCATTCTGGTTTTTTTTTTTTGTTTTTACAGAAAGAAACAACCCATCATGAGTGAATTTGTTCAAAGAAGAAATCCCCCCATACGCTCCTCAACAAGCAGCCACTAAAAACGTTCTCATGTCAAAATCAATATGTGGCTTTCGCATATTATTTTTTATTAAAGTACACTTTAATAAAAAATATTTCCTGAATTGAGGTTTTATATTGTTATGAGCTAAACATTGAATAAAATGTAAAAAAATTAAATAAAAGCAAAAGGACAGAAACTTTCCACGGGAACTTCATTTGGGAAATATTCCAAGTCGGGGAATTTATAGAAATGTATCGGAAATTAATCAGAAAATTTGGGAAATGAATATAAACTGTATCATATACATAAGTAAAAATGACATTTTGGTCTTTGATTTATTGGTTGTAGTTTTGTTGCACAATAGCGTCTACACAACACAAGGACGTTTTAAACATGAATGTCGGTAATATTTGTGTAATTTACTCGAACACTCGCCAAGATGGACATTTTTTTGATATTAGTTTGTGCGCAGGATTCAAGAAACGGTGTGTGTGTGTGTGTGTTGTGTTCTGGAGGAATGCGCAGTGCATGTAGGGGCCGTGGCCTCAGGAAACCTGCAGAAGGTGTGCAGTATGTATGTGATTGTAGAAATTCAACTGAAATTGCATTAAACCTGGTTGTTTTAAACTACATTTAAGTTCCCTGTTCTAGGCAAACCTGCAATTTTGTAAATTCCCAGTTTATTCCTGCTAATTCCCACAAAGTTTCCAGTCTTAAAAATTCTTGGAATTTTGCAACCCTTTATACAATACACTGTCCTGTAAACTCTGCAGTAGAACGATCAGATCTTGTAATATACTAGTATTATTTCCAGAGCTATCAGTCCTTCATTGCTCAAAGTAACAGTTACATAACATTTTATAATTTGTTCATAGTTTGAGGAAAAGGTTTTGGAGACGAGACCCTGCCATAACTTGCTAGCTCACTTATTTAAACCTTAACCCGAAGGCGCACACACAGTCCAAGTCCTTGAGGACGGTATGTTTTGGAGATTTATTACTGTAATCGTAGTCTTGGGATCTTTTTGTACAAGTGTTTAGACTTTGTAAGGAGCAAAAAAGAACCAAACGTCCTCACAGCGCTTTTGTTTGAAAATATCCCCGAGCCAAAATATCTTCTTTTGTTTACTGAGGGTGAGGTTACGAAAAGGTCAGGTGCACTCGCTTAGTTCATCGCAAAACATAGTAGCCGTGTACCATTAAGCGAGTTCTAAATATGTTTGCGTCATTATGTGAAAATATACCTTTAGTCCTCGAGGCTTTCTAGTCCCAGTGTTGCTCTTTAGACACACACACACACACATACACTATGTATTTAAAAATAGGCTGTGCGAATATTACTTCTGGTTAGGTGCGCGTGTGTCTTTTGGGGGCTCCGTACTTGTGTGTGAGTGTGGCGAAGTCGGAGTGTGTCAAGAGGTTAGCTCTTGTTAATGAGCATCCCTGAGTTGTGCGTTCGTGTGTTGCTCTTGGGATGCGAGAGGAGGCGATGCGTGTCTAAACCTGTGTCTCATTGTCACGCTGCTGGCTTTGTTAGCTAATGCACTGTGTGTGTGTGTGTGGCCGGGAGATGGAAAGAAACGGGGACCGGTTGACACGTTAACTGGGTTTGGTGAGTTTTGACTTGTCTGTGAGTTCAGTTCCATTGAAACAATCCCATAGCGTGCTTTCAATAATTTAGTAAGATTTCTAAAATTTGCTGAATTTAACAATGTTGATCGAAGCGACTCTGAATGCGTGTTTAATGAATTTCCTGCTACAATGCCATTGATAAATGAATTCGTTTTAACATAATATTAATGAGGAATTCGACCCAAGGAAGCTTTAAAAACTATTGAGCCTAAACTTAACAACGATGTGGTGCGGTTTGAGTCGAACGTTTGCAGATACGATTGTTTGAATGTATAGCAGGCAGAAGATTGCATATAGGGTATTGATCCAACACAGAAAGAGCAAAATTCCAGGAATTTTCATGACTGGAAACCTTCCATGGGAATAACTGGGGATTTGCCATATTGCAGGTTTGCCTACAAACTTCGATGTAGTTGAACGAAATAAATCTTGCAGGATAATTTCGGTTAAAACAACCAGATTAAAATTGAGATTGTGTTTCTACCCTGACCATTCAATCACATGCACACAGCACACTTACTGCAGGGTTACTGAGGCCACGCCCCCTACACACACCGTAACATGACGCACATCATTTCTTGAAATCTGCACACAAAATTTTGTCCAAAAATGTCTATCATGGCAAGTATTCACATAAATGTTATCAAATTATCAAATCATATATAATAACCTTAAATGATGCAGTTCATAAAATTGCCCTAAAGTTCTAATGAATTCACAAGTTTCTAACTTGTATTATTTTCCAAATTTCCCCAGATGAAGGTTCCATAGAAAGGAACATTTTTCCACCCCGTTGCAACCCTAATAGTCTGTGGCACGTTTCACGGTTAATCGTAGGAGAATAGACTTGAAGCGGTGCTCTGCGAAAATACCAAGAGATCATCTACATACAATAAAGCTCCTATAATCTAAAGCATCTGAAAATGCTAGTTTAGTGGTTAAGGTGCTGGGTTACTGATTGGAAGGTCCGGGGTTCAAGCTGCCACTCTTGGACCACTCTGGTATATGCGAAGAAAGATTTTCATTGTGCTCTAATGTATATGTCACCAAATAAATGCTATTCTATTGTGTTCTACAGTAAATAAATACGCTGTGAATAACGTAGCGGAGCGTTGCGTTTTTTTTATATGGGCAAGAGGAAGTGTGGTGTGGTGTTCATCCTGTACTATAGTAGGTTAAGGGGGTGGGTTGAGTCCAAATGAGACGCATGCCATGTGTTGATTGCTGGACACTTTGCCTATTTGGTTGTTGTGTTCTCCCACAGGTGCAGACAGCTCCTCCACCACCACAGGGAGCGCATCTCCAGTTCCCAACTGCTATGAGTCCCTGGAAGGAGGAGGCTACTCAGGTACACCTTGAATTCGATGACATTTATGCAGGAAGTTTGCGAGCGGGCTGTGGGTGTCTTGGGGGGAAATGGTAAAGATTGAAGAAATGTATTTATTTATTTTAATTTTTAAAGGCCCTCCTGGTCCTGCTGCTGCTCCTCCTGCTGCTGTTCCTTCTACTGAACCCCCCAAACAAGCCCCACCCTTTGGCTACAACTATCCAACCATGCAGCCAGGTTACCAACAAGGCCCTGCCCCCCGACCGGAGCCCATCCCTTCGCAGGGAGCATATAATCAACCGGGATATCAGCCATATTCACAGGTCATTGTGACTACAGTTGCTACATTGGTGTCTATGTAGAATGTGAGCTTTGACAGTCATGTGTGTGTGTGCAGCCATTCCCCAGTCTGAACCAGCTCTCTACAGCACTGGGTGGACTGAGTGGCGTTCCTGAGCTGGAGGTCGAGGCACTGCGCCCCATTAACCTGCTCCAGGAGAGAAACATGCTTCCCCCGACACACCTCGTCCCACCCGAACCCAAGCTCAGCAGCGACCTGCGCAAGGTCAACTGCAGCCCAGAGTAAGCAAATACACATGAATCAGGAATTTCTAACAAAATGAACCTAAAACATAAATGAAACCTGGCTTTGAACATGGCCATAGAAGCCGGCGTGGCGTGAAGAAGATAAATCCAGTGGTTACAGTATAAGAATAAAATCAATTAGAACTTTTAGACAAGCGCACGTTATTTACTTTCACTAGATGGAGGAAAAAAAAGGTTTCCGACAATAAAGTTGAACTTATCATTAAACTCTCGCTCTTTCTTTTTTTTTTAATCCCCCTGTCATTTTTCTCTATCAGTACATTTCGCTGCACTCTGACCAGCATTCCTCAGACTCAGGCCATGCTCAATAAAGCTCGTATGCCACTTGGACTCCTGCTGCACCCTTTCAGAGATTTGACGGTACGAAAAACTGGCTTCTGTTTCTTTTCTTTTTTTTTTGAAGAGAAAATTTTTACTTTTCTATATTTGAAAGGGGTGAACAGGGAGAAAGGGCCTTGATTAGATCAGGTGGGTGTGACTAAGTGGGATGGCCCTTGGTGGCTTTGGGAAGTGCCATGCTCGCATGAGTTTGGATGGGGCAGGTGGGTATGTCTTTAAAAAGGGCAGGCCAGTATGGGTTTGGATGGGGCAGAGGGCATTGGAAAGAGGCCAGTATGGGATTGGATGGGGCAGAGGGCATTATTTTTAGTGGGGCAGGTGAGTGTGTCTTTAAAAGGGGCAGGCCAGTATGTGTTTGGATCGGGCAGAGGGCATTGGTTTTACTGGGGCAGGTGGGTGTGTCTTTGATGGAAACAGGCTAGTATGGGTTTATAATATGTCAAAGTACAAACAAGAAATTAGGTTTTTTTTCTTTTCTTTCTTGTCTCTCAACTCGCCTCTCTTTTTTCCCCTCACTACAGCAGTTACCAGTCATCACGTCCAACACTATCGTCCGCTGTCGGACGTGTCGGACGTACATCAACCCGTTCGTGTCGTTTCTGGATCAGCGTCGGTGGAAATGCAACCTCTGCTACCGTGTGAATGATGGTAAGATAATCGACTGCGGCGAGTACAAACGGAAGGACGAGCGGCCCGATGGTCCGTCATCAGGATCATAACCAAGTGAGTCCGTGCATGCAGATCTGATGATTTTGGTGCTTATTTGTTTTTCCTCTCTGTCTTTCAGTTCCTGATGAGTTCATGTATAACCCAGTCACACGCTCCTATGGCGAACCACACAAGAGACCAGAGGTGCAGAACGCCACTGTCGAGTTCATCGCCTCTTCAGACTACATGGTGTGTGATTATGCTTTTTGGATGAGAGAAGCAGGATGTATATTTGCATCTCTTTTCAGTTTCCTAAGGTTACAGATGTTGTTGCATACTAGTGGTCTTGACACAATTCCACTATCTGTTTAGTGCTACAAATATCCCTGACTTTCTGTCTTCAAATGTAAATTAACACCAGTTTTTGCCCGTAAAACATTCACCATGTATAGGGCTGTTTTAAAATCTCATGTGATTTTTTTTTTTTCATATCAATCCTAATCCACAACTTTGCTCATCCTATTTGTATCTGTATACTTTGCATTGCTTCTCACTCCGTCACTCTCCGTCCCCAGCTGCGACCTCCTCAACCTGCCGTGTATCTGTTTGTAATGGACGTGTCCCATAATGCCGTGGAGACGGGCTACCTGAGCGTGCTGTGTCAGTCGCTACTGGACAATTTGGAGAAGTGAGCCGCGTTATTATTATTATTATCAGCATCGTGGATTGTGTTTGGTATTTAAGAAATGGCGAAACAGCTTGGAGTTAAACACTATAAAAACTCGTTTTCAGGCTGCCAGGCGATTCTCGCACTCGCATCGGATTCCTGACATTCGACAGCACAATTCACTTTTACAACTTGCAGGAGGGGCTCTCGCAGCCGCAGATGCTGGTGGTGTCCGATATTGATGGTAAAACAAAAATGTCTCCCTTTTATACACATGTACCCCGAGCAGGCATAACGTTTTGAGCGGTGAAGTGAAGAACACTGATGATCACTTCATTGTGGTACCTGTTAGTGGGCGGGATTTATTAGTCAGCAATGAACATTTTGTCCTCAAAGCAGTAAATAGGGGTGAGCGTAAGGATTTGAGCGAGAACAAGGGCCAAATTGTAACGTCTAGACGACTGGATCAGAGCGTCTCCAAAACTCCAATACAATATTAGACAGGTGGTCATAATGTTATGCCTGATGTGTGTATAAAACTAGACGACTGATCTGATCTTTATCAATACTTAAGAGCTATTAAAGGTCAAATGGGGTGCATTTTATGACTGCGATTGGTTTGTAATTTTTTTATTGATATTTTTTTTTACTAAATGAATAATTTTTTCAAAAACACTTTTCATAGATGTGTTCACTCCGACTCCTGACAATCTGCTGGTGAATCTGAAAGAAAGCCAGGAGGTACAAGTTTCTTTTTTCGTTGTCTAGCTGTGTGTGTGTGTGTGTGTGTGTGTGTGGTGTGTGTGTGTGTGTGTGTGTGTGTGTGTGTGTGTGTGTGCGCGCATCACGCACCTGTTTGTTTCATGCGGTTAGTAACGGTTTACGATCTGCATACGAATTAGCTATTGTTATTTTTATGCATCGCTGTGTTTATCTCGCTCTAACACTATCTTGTATGTGTGTGTGTGTGTGTGTGTGTGTGTGTGTGTGTGTGTGTGTGTGTAGCTGGTGAAAGACTTGTTGAACTCGCTGCCCAAGATGTTCACACACACGCGGGAGACCCACAGTGCCCTGGGGCCGGCGTTGCAAGCGGCATATAAACTGATGACGCCCACTGGGGGGCGAGTGTCTGTGTTCCAAACACAGTTGCCAACCATCGGAGTGGGACTGCTGCAGTCACGAGAGGACCCCAACCAGAGATCCAGCACTAAGGTCTGCTGGTGTCATTAGATTTCACAGTAAAAAAACTGCCTCGTCTGCCTGTCAGACACTGTACTAACACGTGTGCCTTACGTACAGGGCGTACAGCACCTGGGTCCTGCAACAGATTTCTACAAGAAGCTGGCTCTGGACTGTTCGGGTCAGCAGATCGGGGTCGACCTGTTCCTTTTGAGCTCTCAGTATGCGGATCTGGCTTCATTAGGTACACGTGCAGTAATGCTCATCCTTATGATGTGCATAATTATATAAATACAGAAATTTTGCATTACTAATACTCCTTTTTTATTTTTATTTTTTTTAAAGCCTGCATGTCAAAGTTTTCGGCCGGCAGCATTTTCTACTACCCGGCCTTCCACCACGTCCACACCCCGGCTCTGAGGGCGAAGCTGCAGAAAGACCTGCAGCGCTACCTCACCCGAAAGATTGGTTTCGAGGCTGTGATGAGGATCAGGTGCACCAAAGGTACGGGTTTCACCACGGCACGGTGTAATTCGTAGCGGAGATGAAAGTAACCAGTCAGACCTGCTCTCATCGATCACTTATTTAAGAAGCCGCACAACCTGTTTTAGATATTTGTGTCACTGGGACAAAGCGTCTGTTGCGATGTGTAAACTCCTTCGCCCAACCCTGGATATACGGAACTACATTCTTCATCCAAAATCTTAAACAAAAAATTATAATTCCAGCACATACCATTAGACAATAGGATAAAGGACTATATTTAGCATGAATCAGGAAATCCGTGTTCATAAATTCTGCCAAACCAGTGCAACGTGCCTGGCAAATGCATATTGTGGAATGTTCACATGTCAATTTAGTCCCTGAAATTCAAACATCATGTAAAACGTCTATTAGACTTGAAACGTCCGTCTGTAGTGAATAATAGAGTAAAAACTCTTTCAAACCGAATCAATTTTGTCTCCTCTTACGGCTCTGATTTCCCCCAAAAGGAATGTCAATCCACACCTTCCACGGCAACTTCTTTGTGCGCTCCACCGATCTGCTGTCTTTGGCTAACGTGAACCCGGACTCGGGCTTCGCTGTCCAAGTTTCTGTAGACGAGAACTTAGCCGACACTTCGCTAGCGTGTTTCCAGGCTGCCCTTCTCTACACGTCCAGTAAAGGTATAGTTTGTATACGTGTGCAGGAATCCTACACATTTTCCATTTCAAAATTCCATACTTTTCCTGACTCAAACATGCAGACTCGTGTTACGAGTTCGAATCTCTTATGTGATGTTACCAAATAATTGTTGGAGGGATGTAGCTACTGGAGTTCATAGAAATGAAAATCAAACCACATTTAATTCACAGTGTTGTATAAACAGAAGGTTTGTTCATGTTTAATTTAACAAGTGTCTCCACACTAATATGTATTATAGTAAACTGAATAGGCTACAGTATGGAAACAAATAATTTGAGTATTGAAAAATTGTGTTCTGATTGGTCGGTGTGTGTGCGATTTACAGGCAAGCGGCGAATCAGAGTTCACACCCTGTGTCTGCCTGTGGTGAACCAGCTCAGCGATGTGTTTGCAGGAGCTGATGTCCAAGCCATCACCTGCCTGCTCGCCAACATGGGTACACACACATAGGCTGCATATTTTTCCCCGCCGTGTATTTATTTTTAAAACATAAATTTCTCACTGAAAACTTCTTTCTCTCTCGTCTATGCAGCTATAGACCGCTCTCTCTCCTGCAGCGTTTCGGATGCCCGGGACGCCCTGGTGAACGCCGTTGTGGACTCGTTAGAGTCGTATCGCTCCAATATCTCCAACGTGCAGCAGACTGGTGTGACTGCCCCCTTGTGCCTGCGCCTCTTTCCTCTCTACACACTCGCTCTGCTCAAACAGGTGCAATCACAAGCATCGCATTGCCGCCGGAACTTATTTATTTGTAATAATCACAGAGAGGCTCTGGGGTACACTGGCACTCTTCACATAAAATTAGAGTTTAGTTTTGAGGTACACTGTTAAAGCTGTTGTATGGGATTTTTAATGGCCGATGTCGATATTAAGAAAGCAATTTGGCCGGTATAATACGTGAGTAAATGAGAGCCATTCGTGAAAGTAAGTAAAAACATAGATAATTAAAATATTCCAAAATATCGTCCGATATATCGGCTACAGCAATGTATCGATCGACCACTAGTTCATAGCATCTTAATTCCGATTTCTCATCGTTCAGATAAACCATCATTTATGACTGGTGATATAAAGTGTACAACTTTGTTCCGAGCAGAAAGCGTTGCGGACGGGGACAAGCACACGGCTGGACGAGCGCGTGTTCGCGATGTGCGAGTTTAAGAGTCAGCCGCTGAAACAGATCATGCGCACGATCCACTCCGACCTCTACCGCATTGACAACCTCAACGAACAGGTAACGCACGCGCCATTTACACTCGCTAAACTATACATCAATCCAGTGGTTCTTAATGTGTAGGGCACATCCCTCTAGTGGTGAATAAAGGCATGACAGGTGAATGGCAGGATTTTTATTATTCTTAATTATTACTTATCATATAGATTATTTATTAAGAATAAATAACCTTGAAGCAAATACAATTATACAAGTGAATTAAAACATCAGATAGGGTACCTTTTTTAGTTTACTTTTGATGTTATTGATTTAGAACTTGATATTTCAACAACATTTTTTTTTTTTTTACTTGGAGTATTTCATTACCTTTTGGGGTGGAGGACAGGTGGGCTTGAAAATCCACCCCCTCCAAAGAAATAAGTTTGAGAATCACTGCATTAATCTAACCAGTATTCACTGTCTTGCAAGAAGTAGCAAGTATCTTGGATTATTTGTTACCGGGTTCAGGTTATGTCATTGGTTTGCAACGAGCAGATCAAATTTATAAACCTTAACGTAAATATTTAAGATATGTTATAAAAATGTATAGAATAGTCGTCGACTGTAGTCAAGGATCTAGCTAGTGCTTTTAGTTTAGTTTAGTTTTTTAATCCCTGTAGTTGATTCTGTGCCTTTGTGTTTGTAATGTAGGGGGCGCTGCAACTGAATGAGCGGGTGATTCCTCAGCCTCCACTGCTGCAGCTGTCAGCTGAGAAGCTCACCAGAGAAGGGGCTTTCCTCTTGGACTGTGGCAGCGTTAGTGCATATCTATACACACAACTTTCTGCTCCAACATGATTCTGTAGAACTACACCATTGTATTAATCCACAAAACGCTACACAAATCCATACACATCTACACCCTTTTCTATAACTACCAAATTCTGCATAACCCAAATTATTCCACACGACACACACCTTCAGCACGACCCATAAGACCCGTACCCGTTTCTCAACAGGTTCACACTGATAAAATGCGTCACCTTTTAAATTTACTTTGAGAATGAATGACTGCTCCAGATTTCTCTATGCAAACAATATATTTGCTCTTTAATGCTGAATCTTTGACCCTTTTGTCCTGTAGTCGATGTACCTGTGGTTGGGGAGGAGCTGTAATGAGGCGTTTATACGAGACGTCCTGGGCTGCACTGACTACACATCTGTGCCCGTCAGCATGGTGAGGGTTTTAATCGTGTTTTCATTCGGTGCTAGAACAGAAAGATGAACCTATTTATATATAGACCGTTCTAAATATTTTGAAAAGGAACTGACGGGATGCACGTGTGTGTGTGTGTGTGTGTGTGTGTTCGGGAACAGGTCGAACTCCCAGAGTTAGAAACACCGGCTTCGGAGAGAACCAGAGCTTTTGTGTCCTGGCTTCAGGAGTCCAGAGGATTTTCTGCCGCCTTCTATGTTCTTAAGTACGCCTGCAACTCGTGTTTTTATTGATTGTTTTGGTCAGGTGGAATTCCTTCCACGGATTCCTATATCATTGTTGGGATTCAAACTTAATCCATCCTTTCTGTTCATGATTTTTAATATGCCTACCTGTCTTCCTCTCTCTCTCTCTTTCTCTCTAGGGACGACCCTTCAGCAAAGAGCAGTTTCTTCCAGCACCTGATCGAAGACCGTTCCGAATCCGCCTTCTCCTACTACGAGTTCTTGCTCCACATCCAGCAGCAGCTGTCTAAATAGAACCTTAGCCCGGTCTTGACAATATCATGGATCCTGTCGGGCAGGACGCCGCCCCCATCGTCCGGCCACGACACAACACCCCACTAACCACCCACTGGCCAGTCACAGCCTGTGGTGCCTCATAGGGGGTGGGGCTAAAGATCATTGCGGGAAATCAAACCGAGCAGCAAAGCGAACATAGCGCCAAACTGTAAACGAGAAAAAGACGCTCTACCCTTTACATACACACACACACACACACACACACACTCTTAACCGAATCTCCTCCCCTGAAGAAATGTTTCGCCGCCTTTATATCACATGCGCTGTGTGCGTCTCTCTTTCTTTTTCTCTCTTCTGATCTCTTTTTTTTTTTTTTTTTTTTGGACAACTTCCCTTCCTGTGCGCTCGGGGAACCCTGTGATTTACATTCTGTAGCTGTTAACATCGCCGTTTCCTTTTCTCATCGCTTTAACATTGCCTTTTCTCACAAACACCCCCCCCCCCCCCCGATAACACCCGATAATCCGATGTTATCGTTTCCTTCACTGACAAATATATATTTAGTTTCTCCCTCTCTCCTCTCACCGTATTATTTCTTACGTTCGCGTCCCCTCATTACGTTTTTAATCACGAGTGTGCGGGTGTAGTTTTCAACACCGAGCACTAGTCGATCTTTATCCCATCTCTGGCAGCAAGAGGTGAAGCGATGGCATGTCCCCCCCCACAAACACAAATACACACACACACACACACACACACCTGTGAGAGGCCCGGATCTGTGCCGTTTCATCCTTCTCTCTTGTTTTCTTGGGGAACCATACGGTAACGCCTCGCTCTCCACTTTATAACTCTGGAGAAAAAGAATATTTTATGTGCGATAATTTATGATGAGCTTATTGAATAAAATGAAAGCCTATTCCTCCTCGTCTCCGGTGTCACCTTTCATCGAGTTTATGTACGAACAGAAACACGTGAAATTCAGGAAAGTTTCATTTCAAGGTTCTAGTGCTTTTAAAACGGCTTCCAATTAAGCCCCAAACAAGCCATTATACTTTTTACATGTAGTGAGAAAGCGAATACAAGATTATATGGTCAGGATTTTTCATTTTTACTTGCAAAGACTAGAACATGTAAAATTCTAACAAAGAAAGAGTTAAAAAAGATGATTTTACCACAGAAACCTCATGTCACCAAATGAGTTAGCTTCATGCTACCACAAGAACCAATTACCTCCCGCGTGCTTCCTATTGGCTCGTCAGACCGAAGCCCGCGAATTTGGCCGGTCAGTGAAAAGTGAAAGTAAAAGCTACCGGAAGTGAGCGCTCCATTAACATCCGGCGTCCTTTCCCTTTCAGTACACACACATTTATTTCGCAGTTTTATTTAAATTACTAGTTTAAAAGAAATGTTTTTTATAATTAATATTTATAAATGCTCATTAGTTGGCACTTAATTAAATTCGAGTCAACTGATTTAGTGAAACATATCACGGCTCTTAGCTTTTTTTCTTACCGAAGGAAATCCACAGAAAGCAAATTCCTCATGTCTTGATTTTTATAAACTCCTTAACTTACTTACACTCTTCTGACTTTCATTCACAAATTTCTTGGCACTTGCAGTTTGTCAGGAAATTGTCAAAACTTGTGTAATGATGTACTTATACTTTTTTATGTAGTATATCTTAACAATATGAGGACATCTATAAAAAAAATAAACCATACAGATTTTTTGGGTTTAAAAAAAAAAAATGTATTTGTGCTCTTGCCTGTTGTGTTCTCAAAGAAGTACATGTTATAAGTAAATAAATCTTTTTTGCCATAAAATATCAACATATCCAATTTCTAATCTATTTCCGTTGAATGTATATAGAAATACGTATATTAATAAACAAGACGTGAATACACGTGGCCGATTGAGATGCTGCCCCCTAGTGGTGAGGTTCTCATACGACTCAGAAATAAACTTTTAACATTCGATATATTTTATATTAGGCCATATAAGACTGATATTTTCTTTTTTATTTTCCTATATTCACTCTTTCTTTCTTTTTTGAGAGCATGGGAGATGGGATTTCAGAGATGAGAATTCTAGAAATGTTCTATAAAATCTGCTGCTTTTCAGTCTGATGAGTGAATCGAATAAAATAAATGAAAGATTTCATTATAAATGCGCATTTTTGCTGTGACGTGTTTTTTATTTTCAAAGGCTTTCAAGATTTCCTGACAATCTGTCAACTGCATCATGTTTTTCCTTTTCTTAATTTTATTTTTTTAAACCTTAAACATAAATGGCGAAGCAAAAAAATATACAATTATTTATTAGCATTAGTGACTTTTTTTTTTTGCAACAATATGTGATTCTTCATAAAGTTGGAGGTCTACAATGGATGCGGTAGCATGAAATTTTCTTTTCACCTGAACTAGGACATTATTATAACAGCAAATTGGGCCTAAATGAGATGTTTATAAGGACTTCATGTTTTCATGACGGAGATACTGAGACCCTGAGATACCTTTCCTGGACTGTAGGCCCCACACCTAATAACACTGGTAAACAAAATTCCATAACATTTCTTATTCTCTCAGACGTCTACAAATCTGGACCAAACAACACAATCCCACATTATATAACATCCTAAGACCAGACATAGAGTGGCTACAGGAAACCCAGTGCAGTGCAGGCTTCGTGCACTCATAAAGGAGAGGAAGCTGAGTAGCTGGCCATTACTCTCTCAGTGTTTGGTTAATTACACAATAATCACCCAAACAAACGGCTAAAAATATTCGAGCTGTTATCATGTCTTCCTGAAAATGTCTAAAGAAAGAATTAAATTGTACTTGTATTTACAGAGGTGGGTTTATTGCACAACACAGTGGTCACAGAAACTAGGTCACAAAATCTATCAAATGTTGGACGTAATTTCTTAAATTAAAAATTAAAGTACATTTTATTTTATTAAATGTGATATATATTGAACACATTCATTTTATTTTTTCCCGCTGCAATAAAAGTGAATGGCGTACATTTTGCAACACTGCCCTCTAGTGTGACATGTCATAAATGCATTCTGCTACACCAAATTCTTCACTATGAACGACTTTTCCCTGTGTTGAACTCTTTGTTTCGTGACAATCCACCTCTCAGCATCGATAGTGTAGTGTTACGATGCCTAAAACAGATCTATATGTAAATGTATATATAAATGTAGATTGCATGGTTGATTTAAGTAGAAACAAACGTTTAATAAAACAAACAACATATGTAATAAAACATATACATCACAGTGCATTACCCTGGTGCCGATGGGTATAGCTTGGTAATTGTGCTATAAAGACCTTAAACATCCAGCAAACACATCTTTTTGTTTGTTTTGGGCAAATTCTTTTGCCTACCATTTGCTATGATGGGAAAACTGGATTATTCAATCAACCTGTTTGAACTACTAGCATCAAGATATCTTTCTTACATGATGGCTTGTCAGCTACTAATTAAAGAAGTATAAAAGTAGACAGATTTATTAGTGATACAAGCATTGTTTATCCAAAGAGTCTCAGAGAGGTTCTATTTAACTACTAGAACCTGAATATTTTGTAGTACATGATTTTGAAAAATCTGTCCATGTCCACACTAATAGGTTTTCGTAAAAAAACACCGAATTTTTTTAACGCTGATATTTTTGTCGCTGTTTTGGTCTTCTGTCCACACTGAGTGTTTTCCCATCAACCAAAACGTAGATTTCTGAAGACGTTTTCCAAATTTGAAAATGCCGTTTTCGCATAGCAATGTGGACTCTGAAAACGGAGTCTTTAGAAAACTATGGCCATTAGACGGATGTTCTGTAACCACTAATTCAACAGTAAAAGACCTGGGTGTTATTTTAGACAGCGACTTGTCTTTCAAAAATCATATCAATCAAGTTACTAAAACAGCCTTCTTTCACCTTAGAAATATTTCTAAGCTAAGAAATATGTTGTCCATATCCGATGCAGAAAAGCTCGTCCATGCGTTCATGACCTCCAGAATAGACTACTGTAATGCGTTACTAGGTGGATGTCCTGCATCATTAATAAACAAGCTTCAGTTAGTCCAGAATGCAGCAGCCAGAGTTCTTACAAGGTCAAGAAAATATGATCACATAACCCCGATCTTATCGTCCCTACATTGGCTTCCTGTTAAGTTTCGAATAGACTACAAACTATTACTTCTCACTTATAAAGCACTAAATGGTTTGGCTCCCATATATCTATCCAGTCTTTTAACTCGCTACAATCCGCCACGCTCCCTGAGATCTCAAAACTCTGGGCTTCTAGTAGTTCCTAGAATAGCAAAGTCCACTAAAGGTGGTAGAGCTTTTTCACATTTAGCTCCTAAACTCTGGAATAGTCTTCCTGACGGTGTTCGGGGCTCAGACACACTCACCCAGTTTAAGTTTAAGTGTAGATTAAAAACATATCTTTTTAGCAAAGCCTACACATAACACACATCACATCATAACCTTGTGCTCCAGAACATCTGATCACATGCACATTATCAACTTGTGCTGTTAATATCATGAACAGCAGCTACGCTAATTGCTCTCCACTGCTTCTCTTTCTCTCCCCATCCCGAGACACCCTGAGGTTTGGCCAGCTCCAGTCACCTCCCACCTCGTGATGATTACGGACCTTTGAAGAAGTAGATGCCGAACTCACAAACATCCCGAACCATCTAGAGACGTACCAGTGCCATTTGGATCCCGCTACATGTGTGGAGTTTGGCATTGGACCTCCTGGAGTGTTAAAGGCTCTGGCATGGAGAAGCTGATGCTGGATCTGTTGTGATCACAAATGCTGAGCTCATAAACTCGAGCTACTAACCATATAGACTGTATAAGACTGCAGAAGAACATCACTTATAATCTTATACTCCAGTAATCATGTTAGTTCTCACTCTCCAGTGTTCTGTATTGTTGAAAGATTTATGATCAAACTCTTGATGACACCCAAATGAGGATGGGTTTCCCTTTTGAGTCTGGTTCCTCTCAAGGTTTCTTCCTCATAACATCTAAGGGAGTTTTTCCTTGCCACAGTCGCCACAGCTTGCTCATCAGGGACAAATTCACACCATTCACCTTCACTGTTGATTTGTGTAAAGCTGCTTTGAGACAATGTCTGTTGTGAAAAGCGCTATACAAATAAACTTGACTTGACTTGACTTGACTATGCAATATTTAGTCCTTCCGCAAATGTCTAAAAGAGCCGGAAACAAACAAACAATATGGCTGAAATCATCAAGCACCCAGCACAGGCAGATAATTCTCTTGTAAGGATAATAACAAAAAACACAAACACACAACAATCATAATTTAATCTCTTATTGGTGGTGAAGGGGATGAAACCGAGTGCAGAATTAGCCCTAATAATGGACAGGAGTGTAAAGACAACCTGTATAAATCTCTGAACTGAAAGCTCTGATAAAAGGACAGCAATGACCCTAATGCCCAAACTCATCAATCAGTCTGAGGTGAATTTTGGCGCTAATAGAGTTAGCTAGGCAGGAAAAGTGCTTAGGCTACGCTCTAGACTTAGCGTAGAGCTTGTTTGAACTTATTGCATAATGCTAGGATCTGGGTAATGATCGTGATTTAGCAAAAATGATGTGAACATTGATTGCAATCACGTTTTCCTCTCTGCTAGTGCACGCACACACACACACACACACACACACACAGCAAGTATTTAGTTTGTTGGGAAACACCCTTGTATCCTCATGGGGCCTCTTAAGCATTTTTAGCTAATGGTTGACTGTGTCAAATGTTGGCTTTGTAATAACAGCTGGATGCCTTCATCCTCTCTCTTTTTCCCTCAATCTATCTCCCTCATTCACACACACACACTGATGGCTTCTATTTTATATCCTACATCAATGACGTCACACGCATCCTCTTGCCCAGTTATGATGACTTTTTCTCCTTCCTAAATGCCAGCACTCTCTTTTACATGATGTTATGCCTCCCACTGTGTGTGTTGTGATTGTTTTGGCTGTTTTCAAAATGACGCCTAGCACTTCCTTCCATTCTGCGCTCCCCTTTTCATCACGTGTCTGCATGTTCTTCCGAGTTCATCGACAAGACGAAGCTGGACAGGATGAAGAGCGCACAATGGAGAGAGCTAATCATGTCTAATCACGACTATGTTTTCCATTCCCTGAGAACCAACATTATAGTGTGCATTTCTATTGAAGTTGGCCTTCGAAGTTTGCTTTTCAGTTGGTACACCACAAATTGCACTTGGCCACATTGCCTTGCGGGTTTAACTCATAGCCAAATGATCCCATTATCTTCTAATCATTCTGTACCACTGTCTTGCATATGTATTCAACTATTGTGAAAATGGTGGCAATCAGCATCCACACAGCATGGTGCTACCACCACCGTGTTTCACAGGGTCAAGCAAATAATAAGCTCCAATCAAAAAGGGTAACATGTTTCCAGTCTCCATATAGGATTTAAAATATCAGCTATGGGCTTCTTTTTTACAGTTGTTCCATAAAACTCCAATCTCTTGAGGGTATAGTCATCCTCTCATTTAAGCTCTCGATCTCTCTAGATATAGCACAGGCATCTTGGCTGTTTTGGAGACCGAGAAATATTTTTAGAAGCAAACCCTGGTCGATACCTTTCCAGACCTTTAGTCTCAGACGTGTTTTTATAGCAACTTCATCTTCATGATGATTAGATATCTTTTCTAACAAATATTGTGATCGCATGATCCTGTTCTTGTGCACATCTCTGCCTTGTCTTCATGTGAATAACGAACATAATGCATGCGGTTTGATATAGAGCATCAGAGGATTTGCTACAGAAGCCTATCTATTCACGTTTAAAAAACAGAAAGCTGAACATAGCATGATCCAAAACTTACATCATAAACCGTAACCCAGCATTCTGGTTCACTGATAGAGAAAAAGTAGCAAACTACATCTTTATCCCATTTGAAATCTTTCGATGTGAATAGTGAAAATAAGAAGAGACCAAACAACATTCTTGAGGTTTGTGCATAAACAGGAAGCACTAAGGAAGCACATCTCTGTCATTCCTACATGCTTGTTCAAGTTCCAGAGACACATATGTGTCAATCATCACACAACCTGACACGCCCACACAGTTCTGATCAGGCAGAAAGCAAGAGTAGTTCGAAATATGCTGTATATTTCATGATCAAATGCTTCTTTAATGGCAGATCACATCACACCGTGATTGGTTTCACGTTGACGGGCCTTTAACGCTCATCTTTCAGCATGGCTATTAAACCAATTCCTACACATAATTGCTTTAAAAATGGGCGTGGCCAGTGGAACTTGCTATTTTAATATCCGTGTAGATCAATGCAAATTTCACAAAGGCACCTAAACAGTATCGGGGCTTTGTAGATTATCTTTAGCAGATTGCTCTCCCTGTTGGGCCACAAGGTGCATACATTTCCTGTATGCACACAATGAGCATTGTTCAACAGGAAGTTAGCTGAGATAATTCTGTTTCATACACACACACACACACACACACACACACACACACACACACACACACACACAGCTTGTTAAATAAACAGCTCATTAAACACTTACATTTCTGTAAACATGCAAATCTTATTTCATGATCATAAACATGTATTATAAAGTAGTTATTGCTAAGTTATTAGCTTAGTCATTACGTTTTGATTGATTATGATTATTATCTATTTGATTTCTTATTATGTAGATATGACTGAAAGAGCATGAATTACATTATGATTTATCGGGTCCTCAATGACCTGGCTGCTAACAGGTACATTTGGTACATTTGGCTGCACTAAAAGAACAAAAACTTTTTAATTTCTATTATATTTCCATTGTATTGACTTTTATGATCAAGATGTTTTGGAAAATGAACTCTTCCACCTATGCCAATTTTCCCACACCTGCATTTTCCTGATCGAGGGATTAAGACCGCAAGATAGCCCTGGCAAAAAGGACAACAAAACAAACATTACTGGAGAAGAGGAAAAGAGCCAACAATTAGACAGAAGACTCGAAGACTGTCAACAAAAATAAAGCTTTTTTTTTTTTAAACCAAACGCCAAGAGTCCTACTTAAATGACTTAAAATTATGACTTCATTGCAGCAGGTGATTCTAATAATTCAAGTCCACTCTGTATATATGTGGTGGCCAGTTATCCGACAAGGCCATGAAGCCTTCAAAACTGCTTCACCACCCGGAGACCAAACATCCTGCACGAAAAGACAACCTCTACATTTTTCTGGAGAAAATACATAAACACAAACGACAAAAGCAATTCTGTCCAAGGAAAAATATCAGTTTTGTTCTGCGTCCAAAACTGGTCCGTAGTACAAAAAAGGGTTGGGGACCATTGTTGTAGAAAATGTAGAAATATCACTGTAACACTGACAAACCATTTAGTTTTGACTACATTTGATTGGACAATCAAATTGGACAAGGAGTATTTGGACAATGACTTTTACAGCATTTTTGTAGGACATTACTATAAATTGTTCTATACTACATTGTTGATAATCAGGTTTTTTTTTTATGTTAAAGGTGATTCTCTAAAGATGAGAAACACCTCCCTAAAAGATAATAGTTTCTATATCTTAAACTTCCTACATATATTTTTTTTCTGAAAGAGCATCTTAAACTCTGTACTGATTAGAACTTACTACTTGATTAGTAATTCAAATTTTTGATATGGTGTTTTTTATTTTATAATACTAATCAACTCTGTGTGTGCCTGAGTATGTCATTGTAACTGACTATCAGTAGTGCATTGTGTGTACACCACCTCATCAATGTTGTTGAGAGAGCGCAGGGTAGGTGATGAGCCCTTTATCCTGTGTTCATGGTTCATTACTCTTCAGCTATACATAGCCTGTTATTACACACGGATCTTACACATCGCTGAGCACACACACCACTCCGCCCTGTCCAAACAAACATCTTTTAATATTTACAGTTGTCTGAGGTGTGCGTGATAGTTTGTGTTTTGGCATATAATCAACCTAGCATGATCCTAAACCAAAACTAGCATGTAATAGATCTTATCCTTAACTCATATTGTAAACTTAGCATGATCCTAAACCAAAACTAGCATACAGTAGGCTGTACATTAATTACAGCAAAATAAATCATATAATAAAAACTTTTATTTATAATTTAACTATTAATACGATAAACCTTGTATGATTAGAAAGTAACGAGCACATTTCTGAGCATTAAACGCAACAAAAATTATTTAAATTGATATATAATAAATATAATAAACTTAGCATGGCTTACAGACCTAGCATGATTTCTAAATCCAGACTTTACCCATTCATAATTAGCATACATTAAACCTGGCATGGTCAAATCTAAAGCTAGCATAATAAACCTGAAATGAACCACAAGAAAGCGCTAGCATATATTCAACTTAGCATACAATGAACCTACTATAAACCACAACAAAATGAACCAAAAAAACCCCAAAACAACAATAAACCTAGAATGATTATAATTTAAAACTACCATATAGTAAACTTTAAACCAAACCTATCATGTTATAAACCTAGTATTACCCTCAAATAAAATTAGCATATAATTAACCTAGCACTGAGAACTACAAAAAACAAATATAGCATATAATAATCTTCCTAAACCAAAACAAGTGAAACTACAGGTCAGACGGAGTGGGGATTTTGGAGTGGCAAAGTAGCTGGCAGTACACCAAGAAATCTGAATGAATGATTCGGGTTCATTATTACCGCATAGTTCAAGGGAATTAAAGAATCTGTTCCGGCCTTGCAGCAATGTACACACGCACAAAATTTGCCTCGAGAAGCTTGAAATATGGAGATTTATGGTAGTGGCTAGCATTACTTACCTGATTTACCAAATATATCTTTTGGCACCTTTTGACCAATCAGAATCAAATGCAACTGTGATAAACTGTGTGGTAAATATAACTATAGGTCATGTTGTTCTGCTTTGCTTGGCAATGCTAATGGGATGCAGTTCAA
The DNA here is from genome assembly GCA_039877035.1 of Silurus lanzhouensis. Classification (NCBI taxonomy): domain Eukaryota; kingdom Metazoa; phylum Chordata; class Actinopteri; order Siluriformes; family Siluridae; genus Silurus; species Silurus lanzhouensis. The sequence continues at coordinate 145,815 of JBCEWE010000470.1, read as the reverse complement.
CAGGAGTATGTCTCTGTGTTTTTTTTTGTTGCCTTATGCCCTTTACGGCTTTTGCATTGTGTAAGATGGATATTTTCAGAGTGCAGAACAACATGGGTGTGGGAATGAAGCATCTCTACCACCTCCCCACACATACTCACCCACTTCTCTAATGTCCCTGATATAGACATGATCTAACTGACTGTTATTTCACCATAGTGCAAAACCAAACACCAAATCATCATAGTGACATGCACACTTTGTAACATCGAGGCGACCAGGAGTTTCTGGGATTGTTCTGTATTTCAGATTCCTGCCAGGTATCCTACAATTTTCAGAAAATAATAAGGTTTATTATTGAGTTGAGTTTGTACAGCGCTGCTAACTATAGACGCCGAGAAAGAATGAGAAAGAACACTTAAAAGGAACCAAAAGGAAGCACATCCTCTTCTGGGCGACACCAAATAGTCATATTATAAACTACTATAACATCCTGTAGTGTTGAAACAATGAGTAGGATGAGTATAAGACTCCTGGGACTCAAGCACTGGTACACATAATTTATATTATATGACAAAATGTTTGTAATTACCTCTACTGGAATGGCTTTCTACTTTATTTTGGAGGCAAGTTGCAGAGATATATGTCATACAGCTACAAAACCATTAGAGAGATTAGGTACTGATGTAGGGTGAGGAAGCCTGGAGTGCAGTCAGGGTTCCAATTCATCCCAATGGTTTTCAAGTTGAAAGGTCCAGCATGGGAGATCTTCCATTCCAACCCATATAAACCATATCACTTTTGTTCTGGAACATCTCTTTGACCAAAGTAGTGAAATACATACAAAGCACAGTGGAAATATCATGACCAGATTGGATTTAAAATATGAAGGAAAGGCAACCAAATACACTCAACAAACTATTTCCTAATCAGAAGGTCACTGCCGCCCTTTCGCATCTGACTGATGTCATTGTGAAATCAAATTGGCACATTTTCTATGGGTTCAGAAGTTTCCTCACTCCAAAGAAATAACTGTTCAGAGGTAAAAACACCACTCTTTTTTTCACATCCATGGCTTTGTAAAAACAAACCAGCAACGTCTAACCGACCAATCGGGATAAGAGGCGTCTCTACTGGCTTTCATATAGGAAAAAAAACCTTTGCTGTTTGCACTAGAACAAGAAACGAATGTGTGTCGAGGGAATGGTTTTTAAAGAGTACAAGGCTGCCATTTTATTTCCTCGCCTCAAACCAATTCCTTGTTCTTGTATAATCGGGACGAAGAGGCGAACAGGGTTATATTCATGCGCTCGAGCTAAGATTAAAACCTATTTCACGTGCGCTTTCCCTGGGAATACAGTGAACGAATTCAAACACCACCAATGACATGTTTATTGTAAATTGTTAACGGGTGGAACTTTTTAAATTTTATTTATTAAAAGCAGTTTCCGATATCACTGTTTCTTTTCCAGTTTTCCAAAGTCTTGAAGCATGTTCCAGTCATAAAACCTAAAGGCAAATACACATTTTCAGCACCCTGGTTCGCAAAAAATCATAAAATATCTTTTAAAGCAATTCAAAACAATTTAATCATTGACAAAACGCTGTAACGCTTAAGGACGTCGATTTTATTCAATTCATCCACTTCGAAATGATGACATCGCCGTGCCTCGCTGTGCACCATCTACATCTGTATGACACACTATTCTAATTATATTGTGTTGTAAAATATTGTTTTTATATCCGTTCATTGCTTCGTTAAATGACCCCAGCACACTTGCTCACACCTGCAACAGAAGCACATCACAGGTGCATCAACATGTAACAGCACAAAGGTCTAAGGTACTTCTGATGTCACTGTGTAAATATTGAGTCACGTGTTGTGACCAGAACAGCAAATACAAAAGCAATTGAAACTTTTTTTTTTGTGGAAATGTAGGTATAACTGTACAGTAGGTCTGTGGGTTACGCGCATGCGCAGGCATGTTTGCATGGTGCACGCGTATGTGGCTCCCCCTTTTTTTCCTCGATAAGACTGTGCCTTTAAGCTCTAGTATACTAATGAATGTTAAAGTCCAATTGGTTGTCCGAGGGGGCGGGAGCGCGTGCAAACTTCTCCTCCTGCACATTTTCTTCTTCTTCTCTTTTTTTTTTTTTTTTTTAAAGATATTACTTGTGTTTATCCGGTAGCGTGCGCTCGCGCTCAAACTCAGGACTGGACTCGGGGATTTATTTTAATCATTTATTGATTTTCATTTATTATTAATATTATTATTATTTTCCCCCCTGGTATTGGACGCCTTTCTGAGCAGCGCCATGGCCTCTAACGGGAGCGGGACAGAGGCGCTAGGCACGCGCCTGGCGGAGGATCAGCTGCGCGTGCTGGAGGAGAATTTCACGCGCGGCGGCCGGAACCCTGAGGGAGCGACGCTCGCGCTCATCGCCGCTGAGTGTGGACTCAGTGAGGAGGAGACGCTGGTGAGGGAACGGGCGTCTCATCACACACACACACACACACACACACACACACACACACACACACACACACACAAACTAATGTCTTAAGTATTTATTTAGTTGAGCCCCATATCTTTTTTTCCACCCTGAACACTTTCTCCAGCAGAACACATGACTTCCAACCCACAACTAAGAAATTAGTTTTCTTCATTTAATTTATATTCATTTTTTAGATCATCTAATTTGTTTATGTTTGTTTGCTTGTTTATTCATTTATTTATCTCCTAATATACTCTTATCCAGTTTTCACCCCTCAGCCAAATGACAGCTGCCAGTCAGGAGATTACTGTAACTTCTGCTGAGATATGAAGTATGAAGCAAACCAGGTTACCTTTTAGTCATGAGAAGCCAATCAGTTACACACATCTTACTATATTCTTTACACGTTTGGAGGAAAGCGCTATCTGCCCTCTTCTGCATACACGAGTGCACAAACGGCCATATCGATCTAGCACTGCTGGGACTGAAACCCAGAAACACACGTATACTGAGCGTATACTGATAGTCGTCACTTCAGTACAAGTGCTGAATCCAAAACTCCAAAAGTTGGTGAAGAGTCTAGATGATGGCCATTTGGTACACCAATTTGTGGCAAACATGCCAACTCTGAACTCGGACTGATTGAGCAATCATACGAATTTCCAACAAGTACACTATTGTATTCATCCAAGAACAGTACAGTTTTTTCGTTTTACCTAATAGTTACATTTGATGGTTTGGAACATCAATGAAACCATTTATGCGGCCACGAATAATCGTTTTCGTCCCCGTTAAAAAAAATATTTCGCTGTACGTTTTTCAGACCACAAACTCGGCTTGTTGTGTTATCGAGAAAATTACAAAACATTCCAAGGCCACATCCTGTGTCGGGACGCTTTACTTCTGTAAATGCTGACACTGGAGACACCTTTCAAAAGTAAAAAAAAAAGCGTCCTCTTACAAAAACGTCATTGTATGAACTTGAAGGAGTATTTTAGCAGTGGTGTGGTATTATTATTATTATTATTTGTAGTAGTAGTAGTAGTAGTCTATGTAGATGCATAGCAAGGATTCTTAATTGTATAGAAAAATTGACTTTGAAATTCGGCTCTCGAATACCTACATTTGGGAAAATGACTGCCAAATGTATCTGCCTTCAGTAAAAACGACTGCTCAGCTCTGTTAATACACTATCGATATTCATTACACCTTTAACAAGCAGTGCAGTGCATCCTTATGATTTTTCCACCATATTCACACAGCTGAAAACGAGAGATTTAAACTCATGCCCCATGATTTACACTCATTAACTGTTCTGAGGTTCAAAACAGGTTTCTGTGGACCAGAGATGCCCAAACTAGTGTCCGCCTGCCAAAGTTGGCTTTGAACTTTCAGTTGGCCAACCATGGCATATATGAGAAGAGGGAAAAATGCCACTGACATAGATCTTCATCTCCAATTTAACTAACCATTTTTGTTTTATTTTCAAGCTGTGGAAAATGTAATATTAAATGAAATGTATAAAATGAATTATAAGTGAATTTGACTTTATTTCATGTACATTACATGCATACATTCTTCAGCTTTATTAAAGTATGGCAACGAGAAAATTTAGTTCAATTTAATGATTCATGATTCATATTTATCTAATAATTGATTATACTGTAAGGGTTTTGAAGATGTCACCTCAAAGCATCCACTCATTTACAAACAACTATCTGGGTGAGGTTGGATGTGTATCAGGACTTCCAGTCGCATTTAGGAGTACTTTAGATCGATTAATGGGTAGATGGGAAATTACAGGTACATTCTAAACACTTACTACAAATGCCTCTCCGGGTAATAATTCCAACAGCCAATCACGTGGCAGCAATACAGTCTTGCATGTTTAGGTTGTAACATGGATGGTGGTAGTTTGAGTATTTCAGAAACCCCTGATCTCATGAGATATTTACAGCATTTATCCGAGTTTGCACAGAATGATAAAAAAATAAATAGAAAACATCTAGTCATTAGCAGTAGCAAATTCATGAATGGACAAAACTTGATATTAAAGCTACGGTAACTCGATTGACCACTCTTCACATCTTAGATGCTAAAACAGCAGATGCTACAACAACGATGCTACAACAGGAGACGACTACACTGGGCAGCACTCTTGTTAGGCAGAAATGGTGAATCTGTAGCTACATTGGGCATCGGTTTACTTAAACTGGACAGCCTGACAGTAAGCTTATGCATTGCGTTGTAGCCCTACAGATAACTGCATGAATGACCAAGTTTTCAGGTGTTCCTAACAAGGTGGCCAGTAGAAAATGTGGGCATGATTTTGGATCTTCGATCCCTTAAAGATGAGAATATCTGACAATTTTTAACCCTTGCCTGTTCCACCCAGAAGATTTTCTGCCTTTATTGGAAAATTCCAAAGATTTGTTTGTTTGTTGCTAATAGTAATCACATGACATGACTGAATGATTTTAAAGGGTGATGTAAAGTCCAGAGCTGATAGTGAATCTGTTGTAAAACGAGTGAGAGGAGAACAGAATTCCAGCGAACTACATTATAAGTGTGTTAGTCATAAAAGCAAACATCCTCAAGCGCTACTCTCTCTTTCTCACACAAGCACACCTAATAAACCTGTTTTTAACCTGATGTGTTGGAATTAACACAGTAACCTGTGGTAAAAAAAAGCTGTTTGCATTTTTCATCATTCATTTCCTGAATGATCAGGTAGTCAAAGGATTGATTAATGTGCAGTACGGTTTTATCTTTCACACTCAAACTCACCAGGAAAAGCTCACTTAAAAGAGTTTGTGAGGTGTCTTAGCACGATTAGCATGCTAACTGTCAGTTGTAAGGTATTATCACTTGTTAGCCTAAAGTTCTTAACACAAAATAAAGTGCTGACTGACTATCAAATAAGATGTGCTTAATTTGTAATCCATATCATGCTTACTGAGGTGTGTTAGAGTCATTTATAGCAAAAATAAGCCTGTCAACTCTAAACCCCTAAAAATGGGGGGCCAAAATTTGCATGGAAAACCTGTGGCTGATTGGTAACCTTAAATTAAAGCATAAGACGTGTTCAAATTATCCCAAAACATTCATTTCATGTCTGCGCTCACTTCTTGAACGTTAGGTAGTACATTTTTGTCATGAAGATCACATACGTAGCATATTTTCACATTTTGATTCGTTAGCGCGGGTAAAAAAAACACCAAACACGTTTTGCTAACTGGTTTACGTTTGAGGTAACTGGAGAAATGCAAGTGCAATCGTTCCTTTTCACATCACCGTCTATGTATTGAGTACTAAGTAATTAGGAAATGTTTCTCACTCCTGGTTCAATGTTTTATGTTTTGCATAAGTTTGAATTTTTCATGCTCTAATACAGTACAGTACTGCTACTGGACTAGACATGGACATCCCTGCCCTGTTTCCGCATGTCTCCAGTCTGGTCTGAGATAAACTCTGCTGACAGTGTGAAGTTCCCCAGAGCTGCACTGGTCGGATTCCTTTAGTGTCGAACGATTCCGACGAATCCATTGTCAGTCAAACGTTTGCAGTTTTCTGAAAAATCGAGTTACTCAGAAAACATTTTATATATCTAAGAAACAGGGATTGTACAATGTGTCTGAAAGGAGCATTGCTGTGTGTGATGTGTGAGTGAATATGGAAATCTGCTGTGGTTATTAAAAATTGAATACACTTCAAAACACAATAATAAACAACAGGGTGAGACGATGTAGCTAGCAAAGTTCCTTTTTTGCTAATAGCACACCCTACTGTGTTTTTATTCCTATAACTGTACAGCATATATTATATTCCTCAACAAATAACATGTCATACTTTCGGTCTTGTGGAAACTCCTTCCATAATCACCAACAATTTTTCAGAGTTAAATAGCAAAAATTTTCTGTGCTTGTTTATTATTCGATTTTGATCAACGGATCGTCCACTATACAAATCAGCTTCTGTTATAGCGAATTCCTGGACACCTTTGGATCAATCAGAATCGAGAATTCCACAGCGCTCTGGTATAAGAAGCACTAAACTCTCCAGTTTATACAAGGGCGTATCCTGTGCTAATGATTTCCAATGCAAATTTGACTCCGGGAAACCCAGTCACTGGACGCTCGGTTTGAATATTGGGAACCGAAAGCGTAAATCCAAATGCACTCAAAGCACCACATGATGCATGTGACCTGTCCTTTCTCTCTCTTTTGCTCTCTCTCTTTCTTTCTCACACACTCTCTCTGCCAGACTGGTTCAGCCTGAACGCTGTCCTGAATAGGAAAAGCAGGGTATTGTGTGTTTATGTGTGTGTTTGTGTGTGTAGCTAAGATTAGGGTGGGTGGAGCTTGAGACTTTGGCTCAGAGTCGTTGTGACATCATGATACCACTGGTATATGCATCATTCCCAGTACTGTTTATGACATCATGATCAGTACACTGAGCAGTTTTACACCCACATTTCCACTGGTTGAGGAGCCAAACCATTACAGCATTACAACGTAGGCGTTTCCTAGTGAGCAATGTATAAATAATAATTTCGGGGAATTTTACAAGTTGTACTTCTGGTGTTTTTTTCTTTTTACCATTTAAAACCTCAGCAGCTATACACAGCAAGCAGTCATGCACATGACCAAAGTTGCTTGACTAGTTGTCACGACGACAAAGTGCCCCCCGCCCATTACCCCCAAACTCCCCCCTTACATTCACTGTTGTACTGTTGTTTGTCCCAAACCAACCAATATAAAATATACGCTCTTGTGCCAGCTTCGTTCCTCTCACCCCAAGTTTGATCTGGACGCAAGATGCTTTTTGAAGAACAACCAGAAACCACTGCAAGCACCTGTTCTCCTGTAGTCACTCACACTTTAACTGGTGAACAGCAGATCTTTACCCCCAAACCTCTGTCTTTTGGGGTTGGGGTTAGACGCAGGGACAGGTAAAGGACATTCTCAAGAGCACAACAACGACAGATTGAAATTATGACGCAATCACTAGATACACCCTGCTTCAATCACCGGTGATGAAATAGAATTTGAGCTGAGTCTTGGGTATCCATGACCTTGTCGCTGGTTCACTATTTGTCCTCCCTTGGACCACTGCATTATGGGAACACCCCCACAGCTCTGTGCGATTTTGGCCATGATTTGTTCGTCCAAATTTGGAAAATCCTAAAAGATTAATTTTATCCTAGGCTAAAGTCTGTAGCATTTGATCTCTAGTTTGATGTTTACCGACAGCTGATTATTGGCCGTTGCCATAATTATTCTCTCTGATGAAATTCTGGCAGTGTCAGAAGATTCCAGACTCTTTCCTTCAGTGTGACCGCCAAACCAAGAACAAGAACTTAGCAAATGAGTCAGGTGAACAGTACAACAAAAAGAGAAACTTAGGATTTATGACTTATGATTGTATGACACGACACTTTTATTATAAAAGCTTGTCATGAACAAAATGAATGCTACAGTTTGTTTTTTGTTTGCTGCTGGCTACCAGGAGAAAGCAGGTCTGAACATGTCAAGGATCGATGACGTAAAAATTCGGACAAGTCTTTTTCTTTTTCTTGTCATACAGTCTGACTTTATGAAAACTGAGATCCTACAGTGTGATATGGGGATCATGTTCGTACAGTCTGCCAAGCAACGATCCCACAGTATGCTCACCTTTGCTCAAAGTCGCTCCGACTTTTACACATACCCAATTTACATGCTTCAACACAAGTTTCAGGTGTTTACTTTCTACCCAATATATCCCACCAATATTCAGTTCATCTAGTTTACACATATTTTGATTAATACAGGGATTACATTCATCATTTATACCAATTCAGATGGTTTTACCCAGATGTTATGCAGATGAGTACACATCTGTCTACACCATCCCTAATGGACAATCAAAATTCCTTTAAATGTTGGTAGGATCATCCAACACAGATAACGTTTTTTTTTTTTCTTTTTTTTTTTTTTGCAGTAAAAAAAAAAATGATTATTTTGCCTGCAATAACTGGAGACAGGAAGTTGGTGGTGCAGTGTAATGAGCTAATTTGAGTATTTTGTGCAATACATGGATTACATTTCAAATCTGGTTGACCAGAGATGAATTTGACTGGTGTAAAGAGATATGGGTAAAATTCGATCTGTAAATTTGTATACTCACATGAACTCTCTCTCTCTGTCCTGTAGAAATGGTTCAGGATGCGTAACGCTCAGTGGAGAAAAGCAGAGGGACTTCCTGCTGAACCAGGATCAGTCAAAGACTGAAGACAAGCGAGAAACTCTCCAGCTGTATGTGTACGCCATCATCCATCCACGTATCCATTATCCATCCATCCTTCTTATCCTGGTCATCGGTCCATTATGAGGCACCCGTCCTGCTTTCTCAACCTTGTGTTCTTTATTTCTCATAGGTAATCTATATCTGTTGGCTGTATGTGAAGTAAATGTATATTGCACACACGAATGTCATGTTTACGTGAAAAAATAAACTGTATATATGGTTACGAGTGAATGCCGTTGTCCTCTTCGATGCTGTCTGCCAACGTTTCTCAATTTAAAGGTGATCAAGCTAACAAACGAGCAATAAAACACTTTGCAGGCATGCTGTCTCAGGGAAATAATTACTCCCCAGTAAGCGTCATATCCATTTTGAAAAAGAATGGCAGGAATATACAAATCAAATCGGTCGTCTCGTTTGAATAGGCGTTTAAGCTGATCTGTTTCCGCTGTGATGAACGAGGGCCTGTTATAAAGGAATAGAATGCGTAGAGGCACGGTCAGGCCCAGCGTGAATTAGCTGCAGCCGGTTCTTCGTATGGCAAAAAAAAAAATAAGAATGAAAAGAGGGATTAAGCAAAAATCTTTTTAAGTGCAAATCCAAACATAAAAAGTTTGTGGATACCTTGCTATAAGATGACTGGTATGTATACTGGTATTCCACATTCAGTCCCCATTTGCTGTTATAATAAACTCCAGTCTTTTGGGAAGATGTTCCACTAGATTTTGTTGGGATTTGTGCTCATTTACTGTTGCGTTAGTGTTAAGGCCTGTGATGTGGTAGGTGTTTCAGTTATATACATCTATAGCAGGCCACTCCTCTTCATCTTCCACTCTGACCCATGTAAAGCATATCTTCATGGAGCTCGCTGTGCACAGTGACATTGTCATGCTGGAACAGGTTTGGGTCTGAAAATGTTATGCTAGGACATCGAAAGACATACAATTGCTTGGGGAAAAACCACATATGGATGGAAAAATCAGGTTCCCATACTGTTGTCCATATAGTGTATTTCTACACATCTAAAAAGTATTTCTTGTTAAAAGCAAGGAGTTACTGTCAGATGTCAGATGTGTAGCATCAAGTATAAACACAGTTTGAGCAACAAGTAAAAATTAGGATGCTGAGAGTTTAAAATTAGGATTAGTAAAAAGCATAGGCACGAAAAACTGTGGCCAACAGGGATTGGTAATTGGATATTGGGAAAATAGATTGGCTGATAGGAACGATGGGGAAAATGGGGATCAGTGATTGGTTGTTGAGAAAAGTGATAATCAGTGAAGGCTGGAAAACAGGATTTAGTGATTGGTTTGTGGGAAAACTGGTGGTCATTGATTGGGTTATATAACATAGTACTTGGTTCAAAAAGTCCACTAGAAAACATGAGACGATGAGAAACATTTTCTTTCCTTTTCTATACACAGGGATTTCCTTCTTTATCTCACAAACATACAGTACACACATGCTGCTCAGCTTTCTATCTCTCTCTCAGCATTCTTCTCTCCTCAATTTATTTGTGCTACTGCTCAAACACACTCATTAGCCCAAATTTTATACAGGTGTGGGATCCTTGCCACTCACCTTCCCTGACTCCGCCCTTCATTCACAAACCGGTATATTTTAAGGAAGTGTGTCGGGAACAAACACTTTCTTTCTCAAACCAAATAAATAAACCCACTCTATTCCAGCGCCATAAACAGAAACGATGGAGCTTAAAAGTTGTACTGAGAGAAGGATATTCACTACCCTTTGCCTCAGAAAATTTACTAGATAATATCTTTTTTGGTGCACCTGATAATTATAATACGTTTAGATGCTTTATCGAAACATGGCCAAAAAATGCAAAGAAAATGTTATTTTAATGAATAAAAACACCACATAAGACTTTATCAAGATGAGCAAATTCACACTAACATCAAGCTAAAGTGATCCCCTAAATCTAATGGTTCCAACAGAGAATTAACGGTGTGTTTGTTTTGATTAGGCATACTGGGTGTCAAAATGTCTACACACCCAAAAGGAAAAATAAACATGTTGAACTGAGCACAAAAGCTGCACTCTTTCACACAATACAACTGTATAGCAACTACTATATATAAGCGGTTCTGCATATCAACAATGGTATCCTTCACACAAGCTTTTGATATTAGGCCCTGAATAAGAGTCTCTAGTGGGTTGATTGAGTGTTTTGAGTGAGCAAGAACAGACCGGATCTCCATCCAGAAGTCGGCTGGGCAATACACACTGCGGGACTGAGTGTTGCCACAACGACTAGACAAATACATGTGGAACCTATCAGCGAGAGAGAGAGACGGATGAATAAAAGACAGAGAGATTCGGATGTCAGTGGGCCAGCTGGATGCATATCCTTCCCTTCCTCTCTCTCTTTTTCTTGCTCTGTCTCAATTCCAGAAAGAGTCTTGTCCTAGTGATCTGAAAGCTGATTAGCAAGTGTAACTCCATCCAGCTTTGCATTTGGTCTGTATTTGTGGTCTGTAACTACTGTCTAGCCTTGAATCGATGCCATAATGAAGACTAACAATCCTTCAATTTATCCCTCTGTGGAAGCTGCACAATTCTGTCTCTATGTTCACTGTGTGTAATTTATACATACAGTGTACCCTTGCATAAGTATTCACCTCTAAACAATCGACTAAGGGTGACTCTTAAGGAGAGAGAACCACAGCTCAAACACGAGAGAAGACAAACTGGGTTCTACTAAATTCCACTTGGTTCCATTTGGTCCAGATTACTTTTTTTGTTTAAAACCTGGTATGGTGTGAAACCTTTTTTTTAAAAGACAAAACCTAATATTACTCATCACCCTGAGAACATGCTGTGAAGCATGGTGGTGTAAACCTTGAATATTAAACATATTGGCCTCTTGGTTGCTTCTCTAAATAAGGCCTCTACATCTACTGAATTTTGCCTTATGGCTTCCTCTGGCTATTTCTCTAACTTATGCAGATCACCCCTAACAATCACTTCCAGATTTTTGCACTATATATAATATTCTCTGTTGTGTTTTATGACCTGTCACATTGCCATTTCTCTTTCTAGATTGTAATCATCTGCTGAGAGTATGATATCACCAGCAAGCTATGAAGCTGTGTGTATTATTGCTCTTTTTAGTTAGAATAATCACCACTAATGGTGCATCGTTTTGACCTTCAAATTAATCATTGTCAGTTTTACGAAAAAACGTTCAAATTTGATGGATCTGGTAGATTCAGTTAATTGAGCTAGAATGATATTGTTTGTTGCATCGCATTCCTCCCCACTTTTTATAGTATTAAACTCCACTCTCTAGAATTGTGCTGAGCACAAGCAGCACCTCAGGATGCACACAACACCAGATCTTTAGACGACTAGGGTTCAACAATAGGAAGACCACATCTGTTACTACTCCTGTCAGCCATGAACTGGAATCTGATGCCACAGTAGGCACAGGATCAACAATTTGTAATTGTTGCCAAACTTCTGTCCTATCGAAGGATGCATGCGAGTCGACACCAGGCATTCACCTAAAAAGGCAGTTCAAAAACTGGTGTCAAACAACGCAAATTTTACCACCACTGCTGCTGGTAATTAATACTTCACCACACTTAGAATTAGTTTTGGATGCACACATTTGCGCAGTTCGGCCATTCATAAAGGTGTAGAAGATAAGTTTTGTCAAACTGAAGTAATACAAGAGCAGTGGATGGTTTGAATGTGCCTAAACATAATGTGGTACATAATGCTGGCACCTAGTGTTTGATAAAGTAACTGCACTTCTATCAGGAGGAGACCCGGAAGGCAAAATTATTCTGATTGGTCTGAAGGTGATGAATCATTTCCAATAATACCAACTTTGATAGTATTTACATAGTAGATGTTTTATATAAACATGTTTTTAAAAGTGGTGTATTTGCTGATTATTTTTGAACATATGAATTTGTACTAATGTGTTTACAGTCCTTAAAGCTCATTACTTACCAGATGGTTCTTTTTTACATTAATGTCTTTGTGTTTTTAGTTCTCTCACAGCCTTCACCGGAAAAATAAAACTGATGTGAAAAACACAACACCGAGAAAAGCTCTCCTGTTCTCCGAGTTACACTGGCTGGAGTTTACCATTTTGGCATTTTTTTGGCTTCTAACAACCACCTCCCAATTTCAGATTAAAACGTTCCAAGATAAAGTCTGAGGCCTGCAGACTTTTCAGCAAAAGTAAAAAAGAAAAGAAATGAAAAAAAAAAAAAAAAAAAAATACATGGAAACTCTTGTGTGTGTGTGTTTTTTTTTTATTGTGGTCATTTGATCAGTCCATCTGATACTCTTGTTTTCTTGCTTTTTTCTTTGTACTTATACCATGTAAAAGTAACACCAAGGAGTTTGTAAGGTCTCAGTCTCTTCATTTCTTGTTTTCAGGGAGGGACATAGCTCCTGGAGATGGAGAGCTCTTTCACACGACTGCTTGCTGTGGCATTTTTTGCTCCTTTAGACACCTGGTTATGAAAACAAACAAAACTTACATAAAGTACATGTAGAAAGCCAATGAACTGCAGTTAGTGTCTAACCAAAAGGACATAAGTGGCCTATTTACAATAAATAGCAATATGTGAAATTAGGAAATGGCTCCATATGTACAGGGGTGAGAGTGAATAATGTGCAGAAGGTGCAGTAGGTAATAAGATATGGTATATATAGTAATATACAGAATAACTCTGAAAAGACAGAGGATAAGACATCTAGAGAAGATGACATGTTTAAATAACATGATATACGAGGTGATATCCAAAGGTTTTGGGACTAGCTCTATTTACAAGAAAGTACTTTTATTTATTTACATATACACACATTTAAAATAGTGCCCAAGAATGTGTCCTAAAGTTTTCTTCTTCTCTTCTCTTCTCTTCTCTTCTCTTCTCTTCTCTTCTCTTCTCTTTCTCTTCTCTTCAAGCACATTTGAGCTGGATCTTCATTTTTGACAAGAGGGCGTGTAAAAGTGAGATTGTGCTGTTTTCGCCTTTGTGAACAGAACCAGTTGCACATCTCCTGATGTTCACAGGACGATGTCTTTAGGCACAGTGACTGATGAAGTTCGGTGCTTCCAGTGATTTTGCTGCCATCTATTGGCGGGTTACAAAACTAATACTGAAATGTTTTGATACCACCGCGTTCATATGTACATAGATGAATATTCGTATGAAACAGTTATGGATGGTGCACAATACAGACAGAAATTTACAGTGCAATAGTGTATTTGTGGACATTATACCATCAGCTGTTCAGTATGGTAACATCCACAGGAAGCTAATTTTTCAGTTTATATAGTAATACAGTAAAAATAATGAAGTATACTGACCACCTTTGGTTTCTCAAAGGTTTTGTGGGATCCATAGCAATCAGACCCATGCTATGGTTTGCTGGTATCGCAACCACAGATTATTCTCTCTCTCTTTCAAAATTTAAATATATTTGTCCCAAGAATTCATAAAACTGAAAAACTCAAGAGCTGCCCTAAGACTTGAGTGAGTTTGGAATAAAGATGTGTAGAGGTTTGTGGCTGTAGTAACACACACACAGACATAAACACACACTCACAGGCCTGATGGGGCTCTCAGGATGGCCAAGCTGGTAGAAGAGTTTGCTCTTGCGCACTCTGGGCACACACAACTGCTCGAGTCTCGGACTTGCGTGAGCCGTTTTCGCTGCACATGAGATGCGTGTTGCTACGGTCTGCAACACACATACCTTCATACGATCAGAGTATATTACACTGCATTTGTAAAGCATTCATTGTGGTTGCTTTTGCTGAGCGAATGTGTGTGTGTGTGTGTGTGTGTGTGTGTGTGCAATCAGAATGGAGACTTCCACAGATCTCCTTTTGAGTGTGTGGGTTTGTGTGTAAGACCTGGTGGTTAGTCTTGTACTCAGGGTGTGTGGGTCTGGGTTTAGCAAGCTGAAGAATGCGAGGCGAGGCAACAGCATTTCTTACTGCTGGGCTGATGTGCCATACAGGACAGCTGTGCTCACATTGCTTTGTGTGAGGGGGGCTACACACACACACACACACACACACACACACACACACACACACACACACATAAAGATTAACCCAACTTACACAGGGCTTTAGATTAAATGTTGCATTTACACCATTCTGTACGGTGGCCGAGAAGTGCAAAACACAAAATAGCAAAGGTGCAGTAATCAAAATAAAAAATAGTTTTAAGTAAACAGAGAACTTTACAAATGTGCAAGAAATAAAGTTATACGATTTCATACTTCCTGTATATCTTGAATGACAGGTGTCTCGTCCAACGATCGGTAAGTTTTCCATTCACAAATTATACCTACCTTTCCCGCTTTGTCTGAATTTTCGTTGTGTTTTCGGATTTGTTATTTTGTTTTTGGATTTGTTAGTGTTTTCTAATTGGGTAATTTGTTTTCTGATTTGTTAGTGTTTTGCACTTCTCGGCCACCGTAATTCTGACTATACATCCTTAGTGTGTACCAGAGACGTGCAGTCAAGTGAGGCAGTGATGAGGCACCTGTTTTAAACCCATGAAAACTGTAAATTATAATTAGTCTATACACAGCTTTTTTCTCCCTGATCTAAGATATAAATGCCATTTCTCTATGATCATTTGAATCATTTTTATTGTCAAAATCATACAGTTTAAAAGATATTTGGGCTTGTTACTATTTAGAAAACTGGAATATTAAGTATCCTGAGAGGCAGCCAATGAGGATGTGGGAAAGCCCAAGTACTGATGACTAGCTCAAACGATCCAAATTTCACAATCGGCAAAAATTAAACAGCCTACAACAAGTTAACAGGCATCTTTTTAAGGACAGCTGTTTGGAATTCATTTCTAAACAATGCTAAAGCAATGCAATGTATATTTATAAGAATTACAAGTCGTACTAGCCCTCTCTTTATCAAGCACTGATCTCCCCCACCTGTGAAGTCCTACCTCACTACCTGGGAGCCCCTGTGACGGATATTTTGGGTTACCAGGCGCGCCACATGTTCATCCTGTGCTGTAAAGGAAGAAAAACTTGTTCTCCTCTTCCTTGCTTCTTTATCTTCCATGTGTTTTTCCCTAAGGGAAAAACAATATCCAGAGCACATAAAGGGGTGTGCGCTGGTGGGTGCAATGAACTCTAAACTTAGCACGAGTGTGTGATGGCACGAAACCATAACCTAACCCTAATTTGCTGATTTGAAATAAATAAATGTCATTTCTTTTTGCATCATTTTTGCAGAAAAAAAAAAACATAAATATGTTTTTGACAAGCTCGGAAATGTGAAATTTCCCTTTGGGATTAATAAAGGGCATGGTGGGCCAAACTGAAGGTCACCAAAGGACCTAGTTTGGGTATCTCTGATCTAAACATTAATTCATTTCTTTTTCATTCATTGTCTTTTAATTTGGGAAAAAAATAATAGATTTGTGTCCTGCTCTCAGTAAGACAGTAACAATAAAGAAATATTAAACCCACCAAGATGGATGAAGTCTGCAATAAACTTTTGGGCTGCTGATAGGTGCCTCATGTCATCTATCCTTTTTTTCCCTCCTTTTCGCATGGTTAACGTCATTGCGAAGTGACGAGAGCTGGCTCATTTCTCACTTTCTATAAATATTTAAATTTTACTACCATATTAACGCTTAAAATGTGTTCACGTATGTATCATTTTAAAAAAAACAAAGTGGAGATTTGGAGCCCCCTAGTGGACCCAAATATCTGGTGTAATGTGCATCCTCCTGTAACGGCCCCCCCTGATCTTTTTAATAATCACAGACACTGTAAATGATGTGCAATTAAAAATGTAATTATGTAAGTTAATTCCATTAATAAATGCCCATTTATTGTCATTTTGTAAAAGTTGTTTCATTAACAGAACAAGTCTTAGATTTTAGAGATTAGCAAAAATCAAATCAGGTCAAAAATCATACCTGAGGTTACATTTTATCACTAACCCTTCACACTGATGACCCCTTACCTAAGCAGGTCTTGATGGTGGGTAGAGAAATCTTTTTTGGGTTGCGACAGAACCAGGATCCTAGACGTCGGGACGGCTTTTAACGCGGCACAAGACGGGGACCATATTGACTCCTGGTTTCCCCAAGTCACCTTCCTTCAGTGTAAATAGTAACTTTTTTTTGCATAATGTACCTTTGCACATTTGATCATATTATAGATTGAAATTAAACCTTGATTGCACAATACTCCATGCTGAGGCAAATGTTATTTTTGTTGCCATTTTTGCAATTTAGGTTTTTTTACTTTTATGATGGAGAATCAAAAGAAAGCCTTGGAGATTAAAAGGAAATCAGCTGTTCATTACAGGTTTGTTTTTTTAGAGGTCTTACTCTGTTTTTTTAAGCCACATCATGTTTGATTGTCGGGGTTGTGCGAGCTGCAGGATTCTGAAAAATAAAAATCCGTGTCCAACAACAGCATAAGATTCAGAAGAATTCTGATTTTTTATTTTTTTTACCTTGGTGATGGATCAAAGTTGAAATGTCCTGGAGGATACCAAAAACAAAAAAAGTTAGAACAAGTCAATGTAATAAATATTTCTACACCCTAAGAATATATAAGCTGTCAGAAAGAAGTCTTACTCCTGCCCGGAGACGCCATGATCCCCAGGTAGCAGAAACTAACAACCGTTTCCACGGCAATCGTTACCCGAGCTACAGGTGTCGCATGGCTTTGAGAAGCACAGATCCAGTAGCGTGGAGATACAATAGCAGGTGTTGGTGTTTGGGGAAAGCTGAGCTTGAGGGTACCAGGAAATATTGCAGTGAAATCGTAATCGTGAAAAAAAGACTAATAAACGACGTAGTGAAAAAAATACCTCAGTCAGAATTTGGCGATCGTTTTTTTATCCAATTACGGTTGCATTTAAGAGATCGTTTCATTTTCCCGCCTTCTATCTATAAAAAACAAACAAAGAGGGGATGGAAGAAAGGATAGCTAGCTAGCTAGCTAGCTAGATAGATGAAAGAAAGGACAGATAGATAGAAGGAGGCATGGATAAACAATGTTTCCGAAAGAACGATTCGGTCATGTGACATTTATGATTTATATGCACAGAGTGAAATATGTTCCCACGAATGAATGAAAAAAACAAAGCAGCTTGTTACTATGAAATAAAGGAAGCACAACATTTGTCCTAATAACCGACAGAGGAAACTTTGCTTTATATGTTTTAATGTTTACAAAGTTGTGACACTGAAGACTCTAAATTAAATATAATAAATGCAGGACGTCTCATCTTTAATTCATGGGTTTATTTTTCGGATGATTAAACAGTTTTTAAACCAATATACTATTTATACTGCCGTCTATAAATCCAATCCATGTTGTACATCCATAAGTCTTTACAGTATCAATAAAGTTTTTAGCAAATAGCAGTGATTTTACAAGAGCCGGAAAAATATACCAGAAAATCAACCCGCAGTACAAACACTGTTACTTAAATAGTGATGCAACTTAGAGTGACCCTGAGTAACCCTGAGTGTAGTGCTTTCTGCACGAGGAATGCCTTTAGTAATGGAATAGCACTGACTCGTTTAGACATTCGTTAGCTTAAAAACAAACAAACAATCAGCATCGTTGTTAAGATTTCAGGCGATCAGGTGGAGATCTGCTACTGAGAGCAGTTACTGTTCATCGTCTCGAGGATGAGCTCGTAGGCATCGCGTACGCTGGGGTGAACACCGGACGAGCCTTTCCGGACCTGCGTGCCCAAAACACACAGCTTCCGCCCGTCGCCCACCGAACCCAACGCCATCGACTCGTACAGCTCAGTCACCCCACACGCGCCCGCGAGGTCCTGAGAAAACGAGAGTGATCGAGAGAAATACAGTCCGCGAGGTTTTTCAAGACAATAGATTTAAAGTTTAAATCAAATAAATAATCCAATAAATTATAATATATATTCCTTTTGATTTATCTGTAATAATAAACTATGGAGCTTGGACAATAACTAAATATGAATTGTCCTATTAATTATTAGACATTTTTTTCACATTTCAAACTACATTTTAATTGTAAATTAAACCTGTATTTGTTTAAAAAAAAAAATAATAATAATTAAAAAAAAATTTGCTTTTTTTTTTTTATTTGCTGTGGGTAGGATTTACATACAGTAAACTTAAAAATAGATGGAGAAAAGAAAGAAAGGAAGGGGTGATGGTAAGAAGGAATGGAGAAAGGATGGAAGGAAGGATGGAAGGAAGGATGGAAGGAAGAAAGAAAGAAAGAAAGAAAGAAAGAAAGAAAGAAAGAAAGAAAGAAAGAAAGAAAGAAACAAACAAAAAGAAAGAAAGAAAGAAAGAAAGAAAGAAAGAAAGAAAGAAAGAAAAACAAACAACGAGAGAATGGACAAGAGGATGGAAGAAAGGATAGATAGATAGATAGATAGATAGATAGATAGATAGATAGATAGATAGATAGATAGGAAGAGTTGGAAGGATGGATGGATGATCGAAAGAAGGAAGAAAGGAATGATGAATGGATGAAAGAAAGAAAACAGCTGAACCCTACAAACAGATTAAAAAATTCAAATAAACACATGTTTATGTAAATATTAAACCCTCCGGGAATCCCGGGGTTCTGTTTCCTTTACGGGTTTTAAAAACACATTTTAATGTACATTCGTTACATACACCTGCTAAAAAGAGAGAACGATTCGGTCATGTGACATTAATGATTCCTCTGTACGGTGTGAAATTCATATTCAAAGTGGCTCTTGCGCGTGTTTACCTGTTTGTTAGCGAGCAGGACGAGCGGCAGGTACGGCTCGGATCTCAGGAGCAGGTGCAGGCTGGTTTTAGCGAGAGCGAAGCGCCCGGAGTCGGACGCGTCCAACACGAACACCAACACCCGAGCTTTCTTCAGGTACATGGGCCAGTATTCTCTGAACTTCTCCTCACCTCCAACTGCACACAGTACAGAGGGAACGGACCACAACCATCAGTTACAATCATGTCAATGTAGAAATGAATTCTGTTCAGTACTGGGGTTTATTATGGTTTAGGATTTAATTATTGAAAAATCCGGGTTGTTCACAGTAGAACAAATTTTATCCAGCAGATTGGATTGGGGATGTTAATGATAATTTAATAAGGAAAGGTTCCCTGGTGGTCTAGTGGTTAGGATGCGGCGCTCTCGCTGCTGCGGCTCGGGTTGGATCCCCGGTCAGGGAACCGACCCCAGCCATTAGGGTTGCACAAGCCTTAGTGCCGGCCCCAAACCCGGATAAATGGGGAGGGTTGTGTTAGGAAGGGCATCCAGCGTAAAAACATGTGCCAAATCAAACATGCGGATGGTCCGCTGTGGCGACCCCTAATGGGAGAAGCTGAAAGAAAGTTAAATGATAATTTAATAAGGCAAATAAGAAACGTATTAGTAGAAGGAGTCGCCAGTACCAGTGTTCTTTTTTTCTGGATAAGTGTAATCTAGAAGAATTTGGGTGAATTTAAGACCCAATGTTCCCCCATGATTCGAAGAAAACTTTATTTGTATCCATCTTGTCCGGTTTAGACGTCGCCTCAACGTCCATTTGTGTTTATATGGAGGAAACAAGTCCTTGTTCCCGAGACTTGATGAATGCTATATAAAGTGTAAAAGGAAAATCTAATCGAAACTGTGGCAGACGTCCAAAACATTTTCTGGAGCCCATTCGAGAACAAGCACTGTCCTCTATAAAGATCTATTCGGTATAAATATTTAAATACAACGTTCGTTTCAGCAAATTTTACATCTGATATTCTCTTCGTAAGGGCCGAAAGAACAAAAAAGAAGAAACGATTGAATACGAAGTTCACAGACAAATAACAGAAAAATCTAAAGGCGCCACCCTGTGGTGAATTATTGTTCACGTGTTTTAGGCGTTTGACTTGCGCTCACATGCTACGTACTCTCTAGAAACTCGATGTGCAGCTCCTCTCTGTTGATCGAGACGGCGTGGGACCCTTGAGTGGGCGACACCTGCTGCTCCACGCTGCCCGTCGCAAAGCACTGAAGAAGACTGGTCTTGCCTGCGCCGTCCAAACCCAACACCAACACCTGAGAACCTCTTGCTTGCTGCACATATACACAAGCACATAGAAAAGCAAAACCATCATGAATACATTGGCACTATACACTGCCCCCTGCTGGATGTACTGGAAGCTTTTTCTTCGGTTTTTGCGATACTTTAAGGGTTTATTTTAGAATCACTGACTTACGATTTGGTAAATTTTCGTCCATGAATATGTATTGAATTATTCCTAATAGTCTATTCGCTTCCTTTTTATAACTTTTCTTTCAGGTGCGCTACATCTAGGATTGTCTGTTTACATTGGCATTTCTATCCAATCAGATTTCAGCCGTTCATTCCACAATGGCTGACCGTGGAGAAGAAATCGACCACACGAAATTTTCAAGAAGAAATGGACCCCTAGAAAATCCTAGGGAAAAAACTCATTTTATGAGGCTGATATCGATTCTTCTGCTTGAGATGATGTATGCTGGTGGTGCAGCTGTGGCTCCAGTGAAAGGAGACTTGTTAAATCGTGTTCATTGGGTTTCTTTAGTAATGAAGTTTATTCTCACTATATCAGATACACGTCTGTGATGTTTCTCTCTAATATTGATGCTTTCTATATCCGTGACGTGATGATGATGATGGTATCAAGAGGTAAACTGATTCAGGTAGGACACCAGTGAATGCAGTGAAAAGTTCATTTGCTGATTATCCCACCTCAATGTAGAGAACCTTGAGGATGCAGCAGGAGAACATGTGCAGGAACTTCAAGCAGCAACAACTTATTATAGACCTGACAACATAACCCACATCGCCACTACGTATATCTAATAGCAACATATACACAAGAACACTAGGGAGGAAAGAAAAACATGTTGATAGTTATGACATCTCCATGGCTTCCAAGATCTCCAAATCCCCTTGTGTAAACGCAAGTGAGTACAGTTACAAGATTTAACGCGATCTACACCTTCTGAGAAAATGATGTGTGGATTTTGGACAAGATTCAGAGATACCCTTTATCCCCCAAAGTTTTTGGACAAATGTACATTAAGCATATGAGCTTGCTGGAGATCCATACTATCACACGCATTGTTTTGGTGAACTGCCAGGGTTTTTGGGGTGTGGCTGAAACACCTGAACTGATTTTTGGTTACATTAGTTTGTCATCGATATTTCAAACTCGAGCACTTTTAAAGTTGAAGTAGTTAATTAGAATAAAAAACGATTCGTGACGTCACAATTCGTTTGCATGGCAATGGTTTTGAAAGGTGTGAAGGGCTCCATGGGGACCGGTCAATGTGGTAAAGTAACACTAGGACCGGGTGAAGTTGTAAAATCTAACCGAGTTGTGATGACAGGTCTCGGGCAGGACGGAAGCAGCGTCCCGCGCGGTTTCGGGTTTGATTTCTTTCTCGGTGATCTGCTTTTGTTTCTCTGCGTTTAGTTTGCGTTTTGAATCGTCTTTCTGCGTCCCTCGTCTTTTCTTGGTGTCTCGTAAATTCCAGATGACAAACACGACACCTCCTGTTAACGCCAGAGCAGCTCCGGCTAACCACGCTTCTCTCAGCCCGGGCATGGTCACTCAAAACCCCGCAAAAATATTCCCGAGTTCCTCATGAACTCGCGGCCATGACGAGCACTAAGGGATTAGGTTCCGACGGTTGCCAGATTGCAGCGCGTTCACAACATTGACGGGTTGCCAGATTAGATCGTATTCACGCCTCCAAAGTTGCCAGATTGTAGTCCATGCCCATTATCTGGGTTGCCAAATTATAGCGCGCGCGCTAGGGTTGCCAGATTAAAGGTAATTTACACATTCCTGTTGGAGAGAATTAGTATTAACATATTCAGGGATGCCAGATAGGAGCGCATTAACCCTATCAAGGTTGAACGGTTGCAACGCTTTCAGGCGTTCAGGGTTGCCAACTCACTGAGGGTTGAGAAGTTGGAACTCGTACATTCACAGATTTGAACCGGTTTTCACAGTTGCCAGATTGGAGCTAATTCCACACACTCGGCATGGCAATTTGGAACGCGTTCACACATTCAGAGTTGCCACGTTGATATGATTACATCTGTCCATATTTACCAATTTATAAATCAGTTGAATAGGTTTGAATAATAATAATAATATTATATAATAATAATAATATAAAAAGTTATTAAGGGGAAAAAATTGCTAAAAAAAAGTTTTTGCCTACCAGACATTTTACAGTACTACACTTACATGTTGCCTTTATGTTTTTGAAGACATTATTCAGACAAAAATCCATTTCCCTGCTTGATGAAATCATTTCATGTCACCAATTCAAACCCAGGATTGATCCCAAACTTGGTTTACTGTGTGCATCAAGTGAAATTATGTGTACACGTGTGTTTAATGGTGAAAGTACGTTTAACTAATGAATATTGAGAACTAGCAATAATAACACAAATATCTACAAACGAGACATTCTGTTCTCAAGGAAATTTTTATTAAGACTTTACATGGGAGCTGTCCTTCCTGTTCGATTTACACTTTCAGTCTCCCGCCCGATCCTACGGAAAAACAACCGGCCGACACGCTTTTCACGACATTACACTCGCAGGCTTGATTTATCCAGGAGTTTGAAAAATAAATAGATCTGAATTTGCATAAACAGCATTTTTTCTTATTGTTGTTTGACGCAAAGTTAATGTCTGCATACAGATTGAGCAGGTAAGTGTATCAAATAAAAGGATACGGAGATGAAATATAGACTTATGAGGTCATGAGCAGGCAGTTTGTTTCTTTAATTTACCACAAAACAAAAGTCCCAAGTCCATAGATAACAGGTATGAAACATTTTTGTTACAGAAAGCAAAAAAATGCTGACTATCAGCACTTTCTTTACGTAATTTTGATTTTAAAAGGACTTTTAAAATATTAACGCATAACCGAAGGATGTGATGGTTAAAAACTCAAAAAAAAAACAACAAAACAAAACAAAAAATATTCCCTGGGTCAGATTTTTGTTTCTCCACGTCTAATCGCAAACAACATTCCCCTATCCCTCCTTTGATATTCCTGTCACTAACTCGGTTTCCCCGCAGGCAGCGTTTCGATTCTCCACAGGAGGGCACATAAGGAGGGAGCTGGGTAATGGACTCAGTCTTCTGTCTACCATCCTCCTTTTCCGCCCTTCTTTTTCTTCTGCGGGACTTTTTTACGTGTCGCTCCGGGGGCGGCGGGTTTCTGTTGCCGTGGCGGCACGACGTTGGGGGCGGAGCCGGTGCCAGACCCGGGTCGAGGGGACGTCGGGGGGCTGCTTGCTGTTTTGCTGGCGTCCCTGAAGCATGCAAAATGTCCAGTGAGATAACATATGGCGCAAAATATTCTCCGCATATTTTCGAAATATTTTTCTGTTCAACTCACAGTTCTGCTGCGCCGCCCGACGTCGCTCCCTGAGTTCCTCTTCCCACCTGCTCCTTCTTCTTGCCCTTTTTCCTGCCGCGGTAGTACGAGCGCTCTCGCATAGGCAGCCAGCGCTCGGGGTCAGGAGTCGATTTGGGGTCGCAGTTCTTGGGTAGTTTGCCTACGATAAAAACAACAAAAACAAACTTAAAATCACTAAACCCTTTATAATAAATACCCCTACCCCATAATTTAGACACATGTACCTTTCTTCTTTTTCTTCTTCTTTTTAATGTCCACTTGGCTAAAACAAAATTTTAAAAATGAATAACATTTCATAGAATATTTTCAGCAGCAATACATTTTTTTGTGTGCAGAAATAAATACCCCTGTTCCTTGGGCGGGTTTTCGCCGACAACTTTGGCTGCTTTTTTCCTGACGTTCGTGGCTCCGTGAGAGTTCTCCAGCGCGTCCACGTCGATGTTAAAAGACATGGTGTCAGCAGAGGGCAGATGCTTACTGAGCCTGAGAAAGACGGCAGCTCAGGAAAAAGAAACTTTGAAAGTCAGATGGGCGATAAGACAAAAATATCTAGCAAAAATATTTATTGCCTACAAAAATGAACCCTAAAACCTAATTAGAGGTCCATACAGATGGTTTTTCCGGGTTGCGTTATACAGTACAAGAGTGGCCTCTACAGGCACATTACTGACACTGCATGCTGTTTTTTTGAAATGTCTATTTATTTACTTTTGTACTTCATTTTGGATGAACAGGTAGTCCCTGAACAGTGTATTACATCTAGGATTGAATATCTTTTTCCCCACATGTTGCAAAAAGATCGGAAGGAAGCACAGGGTGCGTGTTCCCAAGGATACGCTTTGGCCTTGTCTTGATCCACAAGCGAGTAGGCGGAGATGAGCTGCGCCAACGTGTGCACGTCTTTCGGGTTTTGTTTCCAGAGCTGCTCCAGGTCGGTGATGCACTCCTTCTTTCTGCCGTAACGGAGCTTAAAATTCGCCGCTTCACGAATGAGAGAGAGGTGTACCGGGGAGCTGGGCTACAGAGGGGAAACAACAAAAAGAAAAACATTGATATTTTGCATAATATCTTGACAGAACCGAATCTGAATCAAGCACCAGAAACTGTTATTAATGCACTTGCTCTTTACCATCACTTTCAAGCATCTATTATTCAGTGTAAATCTAAAATGAATACGTGTATACAGTAAATATTGCCATAGAGTTCTTTCCATTTCAGTCTAAATAAAAGAAAATGGCACAGCGATCCAATGTAACTCAATTAATCCCTTTAAATTAGCACGATTTTAACCTATATTAGTAAAATATATGAATGTTCTTTTTCAATTACTGACTCGGTTAAAACTCCTATTAGACTCGTTCCCACCTGTTTTGTTCTATAATACTGGATGGTTTGGGTGAAGACATCAATCGCACTGTCAATGTCCTCTTCATGGGTATACATAGTCACCAGAGCGGAAACCTGCGTCGCGTAAACACACAATGTTACTTCACCAAAAATCACCTCTGGAAAAGAAGAGAACGGGACCAGTAGCCAAACGTACCATTCCTGGTTTGTGCCTAAACTCCTCTATCGACCTCAGAATGTCGCAGGCTTTAGTCACGTGGCCTGCAAGAGGACAAGAGAACGCGGGAAAAAACGTGATTGCGTGAACGCGTTACGAGAAAGTGAACCGCAAGTCAGAAACGCACCTTGGGTCAGATAGAGTTGTGCCATGGTCAGTTTGATTCCAGAAGCGCTTTCTGGATGCTTTTCTGAAAAACACTAAAGAGGGAGAGAGCGAGTTATGAAGATGAGCAAAATGTTCGAGCTGACATTATAATCCAAGCAAAGGCAATCTGAAAGTGCGTCTTAGTCCCTTAGAAAAAGGGGAAGACAGGATGGCGGTAAACATGAATGTGTACCTGCAGCAGCTCCATGGCCTTGCTGTGCTGTTTCTCCCGACAGAGCTGAGCGACCTGGATGAGAACTGGCTGTGGGTGTCCAGGGTTCTGTGACTGCAGGTTCGCCGACAACTTTCTGCACTGATCAGCCTGCGGATTTACAAAAACGCCCACAACAGCTGTGAATTACTGCATGACAAAAGGACGAATTATTTGAATTTCTTCGGGGGCGTATGAACAGACCCTGATCGCACACTAAAAATCTCGATCCGTCCCGTAGTTTCTGAGAAATAACGTCGTGACTCTGTATGCAATTCATCGCTGAGGTCATCTTGCACCACACTAGAGCTTTTGCAGATGTTTAAATGTAGTGTTTCGAAATGCCGTTCCAATTGGGTCAGTTTGTGACACGGTCCAGATAAATGCAGTGCTTAGAGTCCTTAGATACGGCATCTTGTGTATGCGGTCGTGAAGGAATCGTCTTTGGTGTATATGTGGGTTGAGAATGTTCCAGCGCAGGGGGCGTACCTGGTTTGTGTACATGGCGAGCAGCGCTTTGTTAAAGTCGATGGCTTGGAGCTGCTTCTTGGCCAGTTTGTATTCCACCCCCTCGGCGCTCATCAGCTTCACCTTCTTCTTGGAGTCGAACACGTTTTGGTCCTGCGGATTCACAGAGACTTTACATTAACGCCATTTAAAATGTTTGACGCGTTGATTTATGACACGATGATCACAAGCCAAGAACACTTCATGTTTTTTATTTTTACACCAAACGATCTGTCCATCGTACCAGTACAGAACAGCTCAGTTCTTATGGATTATGCAGCAAAAAAACGACTTCTTGCAGAAACAAGCGGCGTTTCGCAATCAACCAATAACGTAGCATAACGTAAATGTTTTTCCCATACTGCACTACCACTTCAAAACGTCACATGTTTAATACCTTGTTGATGGTGATGATGTTATTGGCAGTGACCGCTAGTAGACCCACATCAGACGGCCTGAGGAAGAGAGACAATATCTCCGTTATAAAAACTGACCTTCAGGTGCTGATTTCTGGATTCCACTGCTTCCACAGATTAAAAAACAAAAAAAAAAAAGTACCATTCGTGCGCTTACTTCAGTTTGATGACTTGGTTATAGAGCTGCAGCGCGTCCTCGGTCCTGCCTTGGAGCTGCATGACGAAGGCCATCTGAGAGTGGATCACTGCCAGCTCAGAGTCTATATCCTCCTCGGTCATGTCCTACACAAACACGCAGTGAACATGACTACCATTATATCCAAACAACATGTGTATTGCTTTATAACCCTGCTTTGGAATGGAATCGGTCTGTGCTTTAACATGCATTAAACAGTAATTTGTCCTCGGCCAATCGAAATGAATAAAAGTATTGTCTTGAAGAGGAAAATGTGTCGATGAGACACTCACCGAGTCTTCTGCCAGAGATATTCTACACAGCTCTGAGACAAAAACAAACAACAGACAGAGAAAAATCACACAATCAGACCAAATCACTAGAATTATTTATCTAATTCATCCATTCATCCATCCACCCTTATATATTATTTATTAAATAAATAAAAAATTCAGTGAAATATTTACGAAGCATGAAATAATAAAACAAGGAAAAGGAAATTATTTATTTTAGTCACTTTTACAGTGAGTTCCAACAGAATAAAGAAACAATGATACCTGATAATATACAGGAAAGTGTTCTATGACATTAAATAACCCCCCCCCCCCCCCCCCCCCCCTTGAGTGTTCTGGAGGGCAACAAACAGACTTTTCTTTTTTGAAACACCAGATTAAGCCTTTAAACCCCTCAGCAATAAGATGGGGTGTGTACATTAAATCTCAAAGTGTGCAGTCTGCGGCCCTCCGGCACTGGTGTCTAACACCCTGTACAATTTAAAACTCCCATGACCCCTGACCTTCGGCTTCTTGGAGTTTTTTCATGGCCTGAGCGAGTTTGCCTCTGCCGATCAGGTTGCACGCGGCGTTGTAGCAAAGCTCGTACGTGCTCTCGGGCAGCCCCAGGTTCTCCTGCACATGAATACACAGAGACAAAAAAAAGAAAATGGAGTGGTGGAAACGTTGATTTGATGTTTGATGGTTTTTTGTTGTTACCCAAATACATATAAAATGTGTTAATTCGTTTACTGCATGATTAAGTACCCATTTATTTTCACTCTCTTTCTTTACTACATGTCTTTTTTTACTCCCTCTTCAGAACCTCAGCTTTTTATTTATTAATTTTTTTACTTGTGCAAAAAAAAAAAAAGAAAAAAAAGGCATAATTACAGGTAGTCCCTGACTTACAACTGAGATGCATTCAGATAACGGCGGCGTAAAATCTCGTGAGTGGAGACGTGGCCTAGCCTACCCATGAATCTTAAAGAATGATTAGTATGGGGTAGTATTCTGTTATGTTTTTATATAACAAACAGCAGTTTACAGTAGCGTACTGTATAAACTATACAGTATATATGCACGTGGCAGTGTGGACCAGCGCCGGTTCGCAAATGGAAGGGAAAACTGTGCAAATCGTGCAGTGGGAAAATTCAAATATATTTTACAATATTGTCGTATCGCTGTCGTAACAATGAAAAATCGCGAGTTGAACCATCAGAACTCGGGGACTACCTGCAATTGTTCCGTTAGAAATGCTGCCACCTACAGGATACAATTTGAACTGCAGCAACAACCAGTAAATGATGGTCAAATAGACATAGCTTTCGAATTCACGCGCTTGATTGTTTGTATGGTGCTTTTAATAATCAACATTGTGTCAATGCAGCTTTACAGAATAATAAAAAAAAAAGATTACAAATATATACATGTTGGCATCAGAAATCAGTGTATTCTTGCTGTGTGTGCTGTTTTGACTCACGGGTGTCGCCTTCTCCCAGGTGCTCCGTGCGGCCTGCACTGCGGTGAGGTTCGTCTTTCTTTCCTCCTCGTACTCATCCTGGGAGTTTCTGATCAAGTCTTTATACACCGATTCACACTCTGTGTACCGCTCCAGCCTGTACAGCTACACACACACACACGAATGCACACTGAGCTCTGAATAATTTGTCTGTGGAACATGTGATCAGCAATAATGTCTGAACAAAACCTAATAATTAGTAAATAAAAAAAAATTTGTGATTGATGATTATTATTTTTTTTTTCCTGCCAATTTATCATGTGTGTGTGTATGAGCATGCTCACCACTTGACCGTAAAGCTCTTTGACTTTGTCCGTCTGCTCGGGGATTGCCTCGATGGTCTTGAGAGCGCTCTCCACTCGGTTCAGACGGTACTCGCAGTACGCCTTCTCGAACCCGATCGTCTCACTATGGACAGACAGGACAAATCTTACACTGCTGCTGAATGCAAAAAATTTTTAAAAAACCATCAGCGTGAGAACTACTGGTTACCTCGTGAGCGACTTGGTGTGGGTGTTGATGACGTTGAGCGCCTCTTTGAAGCCGCCGGTCTGAATGAGGCACACGATTTTACAGCGCAGCGCCGTCACGTCGTCCTTGTTCTCGTGAAGAACTGGAGCGAGACAAAGAGCGCAATACAAATTTGTTAAAAGAGAAATAATTATAAGTAGTGTGGGAGATTCTTATAGGAATAGAAAGAAGCTCTAACGTATTGCCTTAATCATGCGTTACTCCATCATCCATCCATCCATCTCTCTACCTGTATAACTAAGTGCCCATCTATCTATCTATCTAACCACCCATCTATCTATCCGTCTTACTGACTGACTCTCAGTCTATTCATCCATCTCTCTGTCTGAGGGTCCAACTATCTGAATTCTGTCTATCTATTCATCCATCCATCTAACTATAACTGTCTGTCTACATATCTATTTATCCCGCCGTCTTGTATCCATCTAACTATCTGCCTGTCTGTTTATCTATTTAATTGTCTATCTATTTATCTGGCTGTCTGTATATCCTTCCAACCACCAATCTGTCTGTCTGTCTGTAATGTCCATAGATCATCGACGTTCATGTGAATCCCCACCATCACCCTCAGTCTCTGTGAATATACAAGGATTTCTCTGTCATTGATTATGACAATTAGAACACCTCCGACCACCCCAAGTGACGTCACCGCGGGACAAACCGCTAACTTCTCCCGTGAATTACAAAAATACCGGAGCATCCGGGACACAGAAACCGAACCCCACACACAGTGTTAGGGTCATTCTGTATTAATACACCTGGAATTTCTTACACCTTTCTGACCTGCTGAAGCCTCTGTACGTGATAAGGACACGTAATCATTCATTATCGTCTCTCACTCACTCACACTCTCTCACTCACACTCACACACACACACACACACACACACACAGAGAGAGAAAGACACGTCGCTTTATCACGCGCACCTACATGGCCTTTAAAACACACACTTCATTGCGAAAACAGAAGACTGTGTAATAGTTACTCTTGTTGACTGCCTTGAGCGCTCTCGTGAAGTCGCCATTTTGTCCGCAGCGGTTCACTTCGGTCCACAGCGACGCTACAGACCCCGCACCGCTCGCCATCTTCCCCGACGTGATTTCAATTCCTGTGCGTTTCTCCTTACCCCTTTCCCCACCCGTATTACTCCAAACCCCACCTTCTCGGATTCCTGATTGGGTTGCGTTGCGTTTCCTGGGCTGTGATTGGCTGAAAATGGGACACACGGGTAACTAAAAGAGGATGCGATTGGTTGAAATAGGTGCTACTCAAAAACGAAAGCGCGAGCTACCGGAAATCCCGTTCACATCATGTTCTTTTCCGGGGCTTTTAAAATTCTATAATAAAAGTGATGCATTAGTCAGGACGTAAAACTTGATGAATAAAAATAAATGAGAAGGAGTATAAATTATTGTTAGGAAGCTACAGGATTGAGAACACGCTCAGTGTTCTGGCCTTTTATAGGTGAAGTGTGGAAATACAACCGAATGGGAATCTTTTCTTACACTCTAAAAAAAAATCGAATTTAAAAGTCTTTAGGTTTGATCTTGGTGTCGTCCTCATCTGCTATCTCTGGTAGATTAATGAGACAGTTAACTGGTGTATAGTCGACCCTTAATGTTGACCTCTGCAGACCTTACTTCACCAAATTACGTCCATCTGCTCCAAGAAATGTCCTTATCACTCTCCCGATCAACCAAAGGGCTCATGAAAGCTTGGGATCAACAATCATAGCAACAGACCCAGCTGCAAGGGTTTTAGTCTCAGCATGCCATTTGTGTCATAGTTGGAGATTGGGTAAATAGTGTCTCAAGAAGCTCGACCAAAAATGATCAGTGAGAACTTGACTTTGTCTCCATCTATGGATTCATCGGCAGAGTATATTACTTGAGGTAAAGAGCTGTCTAGCCGCCCCATGAGCAGAAGATTTGGGGTAATTGGGTCTGCTACATTGGAGGAGACATAACCTAGGGGTTATCTCGATAAGTACCGTTTAGAGAACTGCTTCGGTTACTGTTTGTGCACCTACTACTGTACAGAGGGCATTTTAAGAGATCGGTTCTCCCTTTCCCAGCTACCACTAAAGTGAGGGGCATTAGGCGGGTTGAACCGGAATTCAATCTTTTGTTTGGCGAGATGCTGTTAAAGTTCCTGGCTGCAATTCTTTAAGGCATCTCTTAGCTCTCTCTTTCCATCCTGGAAGTTAGTGCCCTGGTCAGATATCAGTTCTGGGGGGTGCCTCTGCATGCTATAAATCTCCTCAGAGACATAAGGAAGGAATCACTGTCTATAGCTGTGAGAAGCTCAATGTAAACACATCGAGTTTGAGACTCTTAAAGATTATTCCCCATCTTTTATCCAGGCATCTCCCTTTTTTGATTTGGAAAGGTCCAAAACAATCCATACCGGTACTATAAAAGGGTGGTTTGTGGAGTCTCAATCGTGCTGGAGCAAGATCAGCCATTTTAGGGGTCTCAGGTTTAGCTTTCCACTTACGACATTCCATGCAGTTATGTTGGGATTTTTGAATTGCTTCACGACACTCCTCCTCATTTCAGCAAATACTCGTTCTGGTCCTTGGTGACACAGCTTACTATCATAGTCTTGAATGAGTAATTTGGTGGTTAGATGATGAGGATCTAGGATAATGAGGCTGAACTGTCTGGACCTCCAGGGGGCCCAAGGCGTACAGGCTCAATAGGTGTTATAAGCTGTGCTTCTATCAAAAGGAGGGGTTGTACTTTATCAATGGGTTGTAAAGGAATGTCCTTTAGGTGTTTGTATCTCTGCTGGAGTGTTGCAATGGGATAAGAGTGCTCAGAGGTAAAGGCATTCTGGATCCAGTAACTCCGTTGGGGCTGCGATATAGAACGGACTCTAATGGAAACTGCTGCCCCATTGAGTTTCTTGATATCTTGTCGAATAGTTCTTAATGTTAAATCTTCCTTCTGTCCTTGTTGCCCTAGTTTCTTAACTGCAGCTGGGAGTAGCATAGTCCTTTCGGATCCGTCATCGAGAACTGCATAAGTGTTCATGGCTCGATTGTTGTGTTGTAATACAACAAGGATCACTTTCAGCAGAACACGCTTGGAAACTTCTGACCTGTCTAGATACAAGGTTTTGTTGATAGAACTCACTAGACAGGTACTCTCTGCTTGGAGTCGGCCATTAACCTCATGAAGGATTTGAGGATGTTTCCCACTGCACAGACGACAGGGCTTCTTTAGGGTACAATCTTTAGCTAAGTGTGATCGTCCACATTTCCAACAACGCTTGATGGCTTTGATCCATTTGCTCATCTGCTCTGTACCAATGCCTGGAAAGTGGTACACTGGCTTAAGTAATGTACGGAACACACAGAATTTTGATCTGTTGATATCCCTGTGCTGACTTGGGCTGATGTTAGGGCGTCAGCACCTGAGTAGCTGCTCATGGGGTTTGGTCAGCTACATGCAGGACAGAAGCGAGTCTGGGATTTGCTACCGGGCTAGGTCTTAGTTGTCTTAGAGATCTTATGTCTGTTCACTTTCCCCTGATTTGAGTTCTCATAGTCTTGACACCGGGATTCGAGCTTGAGCCACTCCGGCAGAATGTAAGAATTCTGAAGAGGCAAATATCGTTTGAATGAGGCACGTAAATCTGAGGGTAATTTGGTGAGTAAATGCATTTTTTTTTCACTGTAAAATCGATTTCTTTGTTGCTATATTTGTATTAATACATTTTCTGTTTTCCTACAGTTAGCATTTTCTTTCAGTTTGAGCTTGAAGACAATCGTTTCTACCGTCAATTGTGAAAGATTGATTTAGCATTATTAACTACAAATTTTTTAAACTCTTGAAAACAGTAGATCATTTGAATGTTTTTAGGCTTCAGGAAAAGACCAATGCAGGATTAAAGCTTCCCTGCAGATCCAATGTAGGGGAAGAATTCACTCAGACACCAGGGAACAGAAAAGGTTCTTTCGATCTCTTCCATTTAATTGATTATTCATCCATAAACATAGGGAATGAGTGTCTAGGGAGTTTGGGATGGTTTTCTTCGGTTTTATTAGAACATACTATTGTGAAATTGGTAAGAAAGAAAGACCTATAATCATTAATACAGTTAAACTTTCTGTAAGCATACTCACTGAGTTTGCTTTTGTCTATTTATGTCAGCTAGATATGACAGGTACTGATATCAGGAACATACAATTTGTTTGGAAGGTGACTAAAACCAATTGCACTATTCTGTCTATTTTGTTAAGTATAACAGGAAGCCATTGCAACAAAATTCCTTACTTCCTTGTTTTATGTCTAATAGAAGAATGTTTTTGTAAAGTTGTGTTCGCTGTTCCTCGGAGCTAAATCTGTTTGTTTGTGTGTGGGGGTCTGAGTGTGAAGATCTCCATCTACTGAACAGCTTTGCCGTGTACTAATTTTTGTAGTTTGTTGAACTTTGTATGTTTTTAAATCTTTTCTTTGGAATTACCGAGGACAAAATGCTGACCGTATTCGGGTTCTTGCTGATGTTCTATGGTGCGGCTTCAGGTAGGTTTCCTCCAGAAATATGATTTATTGATGCTATATAATACTATATATGTGCTATAATTTAATAAAAGAAAACAAAGCAATTGCAGTTTTAGTAGGTGTCAGGGATTCCCCTGCCACGCCCCCCTCAGTTGCTGTCCGAGATTCCCCTGCCATGCCCCCTTTGGCCGCCGTCAGAGATGCACCCTGCCACGCCCCCCTCGGTAGCGTTCATGGTGCCTCATTATCCCGTGCCTGCCTAATCACCGACAGCCGTGACTCGTTATGGTTCTGACTATATGAACACACGTTCTCGAGTCACAGGCTGTCGGTCCTTGTATTGTCATGCTGGTGATACCCGTGGCTGCTCGACCGCCAGCATTCCCCGCTGGTTCCGTATCCTGGTTCTGTTTCTTATGGATTACT
Source organism: Silurus lanzhouensis (assembly GCA_039877035.1). Taxonomy (NCBI): domain Eukaryota; kingdom Metazoa; phylum Chordata; class Actinopteri; order Siluriformes; family Siluridae; genus Silurus; species Silurus lanzhouensis. The sequence goes on along the minus strand of JBCEWE010000470.1, from coordinate 111,327 downwards.
GTTAGCCGTTGCCGTTTACTTTCGTTTCGGACTCTAGGTTTCCTTTTGGATTACTCGTCTCGAGAGGATCTTCTTTGTTTGTTTTCTTGCCTCGGCAGCAGTGAGTGTTTCTTTGGGGAACTGAATTAATAAACTATGATTGACTTGCTTCCGCTTCCGCGTCCTGTCCGTCAGCCTGACAGAAGGACCGACCTAAACCGAAAGCGGAATCGCCCTCCCGCGATTTCGGCCGCGATGAAGTGGCAGCCGAACCCAGCCTCGGATTTTCGCCGGGGATTCCAAGCTGCTTCTCGCGGCTCAAAGCCACAGAAGCCGGAGCATGAAAGCGCGGCTGCGCCACGCCCCTCCGCGAGCGCGAGGGAATTTCCGGCTCGCTTCTCCGGGAAAGGAGAAGAATTGGACGGGTTTCTGAAGAACATCGGCGAGTACGTGGAGGAAAACTCTTCCCAGTTTTCCTCCGAAAGAGCCAAGATCGCCTTCTGCGTTTCTCTCCTGTCTGGTGATGCGCTCTCTAAAACCAGCAGGTTATGGAGCGCCAATGGGGGCAATTTCGGCTCACTCGCCAAATTCTGCGAGCTTCTTCTGGGGATGTGTGGGATGGAGGTGGTGGATCTCCACGGCAGTCCCCTTGCGGATGAAGAAGCTGCGTTCCGTGGTTCTTCAGAGCGCGTGGCACCGTTTCAGGATTCTCAAGGGTGCTCGGCTCCATCCCTGGGCATCAAAGAACGCGAGGCTCAGTTCCCGGGTCTCCACGGACACATGGCCCTGCCCCTGGGTCTCCACGAGCGCGCCTCGACGCCACAGTGTCTCCACGAGCGCGCCTCTACGCCACAGTGTCTCCACGAGAGAGCCGAGCCGCCACAGACCCGTCACGAGAGAGCCGAGCCGCCACAGACCCGTCACGAGAGAGCCGAGGCGCCACAGACCACGAGAGCGGGCGCAGTCGTCACGAGAGCGCCGGGCCGCCACAGAGTCGTCACGAGAGCGCCGGGCCGCCACAGAGTCGTCACGAGAGCGCCGGGCCGCCACAGAGTCGTCACGAGAGCGCCGGGCCGCCACAGAGTCGTCACGAGAGCGCCGGGCCGCCACAGAGTCGTCACGAGAGCGCCGGGCCGCCACAGAGTCGTCACGAGAGCGCCGGGCCGCCACAGAGTCGTCACGAGAGCGCCGGGCCGCCACAGAGTCGTCACGAGAGCGCCGGGCCGCCACAGAGTCGTCACGAGAGCGCCGGGCCGCCACAGAGTCGTCACGAGAGCGCCGGGCCGCCACAGAGTCGTCACGAGAGCGCCGGGCCGCCACAGAGTCGTCACCAGAGTTCCGCCGAGGGTGCCGCTCAGCCTCAGAGTTCCGCCGAGGGTGCCGCTCAGCCTCAGAGTTCCGCCGAGGGTGCCGCTCAGCCTCAGAGTTCCGCCGAGGGTGCCGCTCAGAGTTCCGCCGAGAGCTCGCTCCCGGTCCAGAGTCCCGCAGAGAGCTCAGGCCGCGAAGGGGACGTCGTACCGCCGCCTGGCCGCGAAGAGGACGTCGTACCGCCCCCAGGTCCTCCTCTGGTCGACGTCTCGCCCCCAGGTCCTCCTCTGGTCGACGTCTCGCCCCCAGGTCCTCCTCTGGTCGACGTCTCGCCCCCAGGTCCTCCTCTGGTCGACGTCTCGCCCCCAGGTCCTCCTCTGGTCGACGTCTCGCCCCCAGGTCCTCCTCTGGTCGACGTCTCGCCCCCAGGTCCTCCTCTGGTCGACGTCTCGCCCCCAGGTCCTCCTCAGGTCGACGGCTCGCCCCCAGGTCCTCCTCAGGTCGACGGCTCGCCCCCAGGTTCCCCTCATGGCGACGTCGGGCCCCTCCAGAGGCCCTACGAGGGTGTCGTTACGGGTCAACGTCCTGCCGAGGGTGCCTCTATGTTCCTGGTCTCCGTGGAGGACGTCTCTCCGCCGCCTGTCTCCAGGAAAGTCGTCTCTCCGCCGCCTGTCTCCGTGGAGGACGTCGCTCCGCCGCCTGTCTCCGTGGAGGACGTCGCTCCGCCGCCTGTCTCCGTGGAGGACGTCGCTCCGCCGCCTGTCTCCGTGGAGGACGTCGCTCCGCCGCCTGTCTCCGTGGAGGACGTCGCTCCGCCGCCTGTCTCCGTGGAGGACGTCGCTCCGCCGCCTGTCTCCAGGAAGGTCGTCGCTCCGCCGCCTGTCTCCGTGGAGGAAGTCTCCCCGCTCCAGGTCTCCGCCAAGGTCGTCGCTCTGCCTCCTGTCTCCGCCGTGGACGTCGCTCGGCCCCTGGTCTCCGCCGAGGGCGTCGCTCGGCCCCTGGTCTCCGCCGAGGGCGTCGCTCGGCCCCTGGTCTCCGCCGAGGGCGTCGCTCGGCCCCTGGTCTCCGCCGTGGACGTCGCTCGGCCCCTGGTCTCCGCCGTGGACGTCGCTCGGCCTCAGGTCTCCGCCGTGGACGTCGCTCGGCCTCAGGTCTCCGCCGTGGACGTCGCTCGGCCTCAGGTCTCCGCCGTGGACGTCGCCCGGCCTCAGCTTCCGGCCCTCACGAGGACCGCTGGTCCGTTCCGGATCCCAGCCGAGGTCGCTGCTTTGCCTTGGGCCCCTTCCGATCCTCCCCGGCTCCGCTGCGATGCTCACGGGGCCTCTTTTGTCCCGGGTCGATTGGAGAGGCCTTCCTCGGAGTGCCCCGGCCCGCCTGGCCTGGGTGGGTTTTGGGGCGTCAGGTGCCGCCCCTGGAGGGGGGGGTACTGTCAGGGATTCCCCTGCCACGCCCCCCTCAGTTGCTGTCCGAGATTCCCCTGCCATGCCCCCTTTGGCCGCCGTCAGAGATGCACCCTGCCACGCCCCCCTCGGTAGCGTTCATGGTGCCTCATTATCCCGTGCCTGCCTAATCACCGACAGCCGTGACTCGTTATGGTTCTGACTATATGAACACACGTTCTCGAGTCACAGGCTGTCGGTCCTTGTATTGTCATGCTGGTGATACCCGTGGCTGCTCGACCGCCAGCATTCCCCGCTGGTTCCGTATCCTGGTTCTGTTTCTTATGGATTACTGTTAGCCGTTGCCGTTTACTTTCGTTTCGGACTCTAGGTTTCCTTTTGGATTACTCGTCTCGAGAGGATCTTCTTTGTTTGTTTTCTTGCCTCGGCAGCAGTGAGTGTTTCTTTGGGGAACTGAATTAATAAACTATGATTGACTTGCTTCCGCTTCCGCGTCCTGTCCGTCAGCCTGACAGTAGGTTAGTACACTATTTTTTCACGATGGTCTTCCATTATCTTTTTGATATGCAGTTACCTCTAGTTACCTAGGGCTGGATTATTTCTTATTCTTTCTTTTCTATTTTTTTATTTATTTATTTATTTTGTTAATAACTTCACATTTTGGCTAATTTGCAAGTTAAAAAAAATATTATTACTATTAACAAAATGCTTTATTTTCCTCTGTAGGTTTGCAGTCTGAGGATCGTGTTGTCTGTAGATTTACTGAAAATGATACATGCTATGTAGCTCGGGGACAGCAAGTTCACCTACCAATCACTCAGGTGGCAGGGTTTAACCTACTCATTGGAAATCGACTCATTTTAAGATTTAGAAAAAACTCAAACACACCAACACTAAATCCCTCGAGATGGCTGTATGATAAAGAGACTAATACTATGATACTAATCAGTGCAGGGTGGAGCGACTCTGGAACATACATTTTAGAAACCTTTGATGCAGAAGGAACTTTAACAGGCAAATATACTCTCCAGATATACATAAAAGGTAGGACCACACACTCTAATCACATAAATCTTTTACATTTTTAAAATGCAATTGAACTTTATCTAGAAGCAATTTGCATTGTAATAGATGGAATGTTGTTCTCTACTAATGTTTTTAAATAGGTGGTGGGTTTATGAGATCATTTCATGAGGAAATACAGAGACTGGAAATGGGTTAAAAAACTTATTAAGTGAAGTTGCTTTTATGAATAAATACATTTGATATAAAAAACTCAAACTCTCTCCCTTTCAGAGTTCAGGGTGTTTGTGTATTTATGGCTCTTTGAAATGATCATCCTGCTGTCACTGTTAGTGGGAGCAAATGTATACACCAGAATCTCCAGGAAACAGAGAATAATTAAGAGTAAGACTTTAATACTTGTGTACATGAACATGAGTCCTTATTCAACTAAATATGCCTTAAAGTAAAACACATGTAATGTCTAAATCTCTTGTGATTTAAGTGCAGTGATCACCCAAGTGTCATTTTCTCCTTCAGATGAGGAAGCTCTTTAGGAAGAAGATTTCATAAGAAGTTGATCTCCTTCATGCCAGCAATTCATCCACCCTGAACCAACAGAAATACACAAGCTTAAATAAAAGATGTTTAAGGGAGAAAATATTTGTAATTACTCAAGTGCTACTTTTTTCCTTTCATTGAAATGTTTTAGTATTTTTCTTTCGTACACACAAATGATTGGCCAGTCAATTGTGCAAAGTGTTTGACTTTGCAGAGGAAAAAGCAAAAGCAAAAAAGCACACCCTCACAATCACCCTCTTACTAATTAATCACCTTTTTCCAATTACACACTCACTAACAGCCACGGTTTAAAAGGACTTTAATTCATTCAGTTTAACAAGCCTGTGTACCACTTGGTGTGCGACACCTGAAATCCCGTTCACATCATGTTCTTTTCTGGGGCTTTTAATCACTTCTATAATAAAAGTGATGCATTAGTCAGGACATACAACAACTTCATGAATAAAAATTAAGCATTATGCATTAATATTAACCTTATAACATGACAATAATACTGTCCACCCTGGGATTTCTGTTTCCTTGGGATTTGAAATCAAGGCAAATTACGGCCAAGAAAATGCTAAAGTATAAATAGTTCTAGAAAAAACTGTTTTCAAATGTTTTGTAAATGTCCTTTAAGTGTATCTGCGACCAAATCGATTTCTTCTCCTCTTTTAGTCATTGTTGAATAAAAAAAACCCCACTATAAATGCAGTTAGCTACAGATGAGGTTTGCGAGCTCTGGCTCTGATTATCAAATCAAAGACGTAAAATTGCTGACATTATCGTATGCCTGCTAGATGGCAGATTTCTTTGACCCAGGCAAAACGTGATGATTGAAATATGATTGGATAGAAACTCTAACATAAATATACTCTCCTGGAAGCAGCACAACCAGGAGAAAAGCTATGGAATGAAGATATTAGACTATTGGGAATACCTTAATAACAGTTACATCCTAAGTGTCTGAAGGAGCAACACTGATACCGTCTTTTCTCCCTGTTGCTATTAGACTTTACTGTAGAAACAAACACCATAATACACATTTGTTAATACTGATTTTTAAACTGTGCAATAACAACAATTTAATCTGTACAATGACCGTGCAATTTGTTTGTTTGATAGTGTAACTACTACTTAGCCCCTAACTACTATTTACTTTTTCTTAGTCTCAGTGTTTTCTACATTGGATACCTTGGATAAAAGTTTTGAAATTGGGGTTGTTGAGAGAAGTTTACACAACAGCTAATTGCGGTTGAGAAACGCATAGCAGAAATGGCTATTTATAACAGCGTATCCCTCTCGTTATGTCCACCCCCTCCTCGTTCAGTTATACATTCAGGAAATTTGTGGTTATCAATGTTTCTTTGGTACTTCCTTTACACTCAGATGTAAAATGAGCTTGCTATTATAGTTGCTGGTCGCTCATAAGCGACATCTCAAGCTAGTAGATAGTAAAGACGGTTCTCTGAAAAAGAAAAATGAGAATACAGGTCAGCTTTGGGAGACATTTGATTTTCCTTGGAGCCACCATGGGTAGGTTTGGTCTTCTCAAGATGCCATTATTAATATTTGTAATTATATAAATTATCTATTGCACATACTGTGCCTGTCAAAAAATTAGGAAACACCCAGTCCTTTGTGGCTTTTGAGAGACACGTGCATGTTCCTTTTGTTTCTATGCAACAAACTAGGTCATGGTCTGGTATTCAAATTCTAATTCAAATTGAAATAAAATAAAGTATAAAATATAAGTATTTTAAAAATATAAGTATAGCTAAAAAGTATAAAAAGAATGTTAGGAGCAATAAAATATAATATGCAAATGTAAATGTATAATATAATATATACACACACACTAGAAAATACACTGAACAAAATTATAAAAGCCGGTGCGGGCGGGTGTGGTTACACGTGGTCTGCGGTTGTGAGGCTGGTTGGATGTACTGCCGAATTCTCCGAAACGCCTTTGTAGACGGCTTATGTTAGAGAATTTAACATTAAATTCAACCGCTCTGGTGGACATTCCTGCAGTGAGCGTGCCAATTGCAGGCTGACTCAAAACTTGCGACATCTGTGGCATCGTGCTGTGTGATAAAACCACATTTTATAGTGGTCTTTTATTGTGGTCAGCCTAAAGCACATCTGTACAATAATCATACTGTCTAATCAGCATCTTGATATGACAACACCTGTGACGTGGGTGGATTATCTCAGCAAAGGAGAAGTGTTCACTAACACAGATTTAGACCGATTTGTGAACAATATTTGAGAGAAATATGCCTTTTGTGTACATAGAAAAAGTCTTAGATCTTTGAGTTTAGCTCATGAAATATGATATTTATATCTCTATATACACAAATTGCACAAAAAGAGATGGATGACAGATATTGACAGAAGAACAGATAAAAAAAAATTCAGTGTAATTTGTCCTTAAAGTGTCTATTTGCTAGTATTTGGTTACATAAAGTGACCCTGTGCTTTTCCAGTCCCAAGTTAAAGTGACTGTGTTAAAGTGGTATGACGATTTACTTTGACCAAACAAATCTATAAATGTACAGATGTTCCACTTTATTTGCATAAAAAAACCAACAACTTCCTTTTACAGTTTTACATACTCCTGGCATCCGGAGAGTTTGTTTCTCCAAAAATTCAGCTGAAATGCTTTGCCATGCTTCTTATTAAACATGTTTAATTTTAAGTTTTCTGACATTTTTCTGACTGGCTGGTAATGTTTTTGCTTATGCAGACATGAAAAAAAGCCTTTGGTTTTAGAGATAGATACAAGCTATCGAGCCATGGGGTAGTAGCAGGACAGTGAGCAGTGTCCCATTACCTTGTAAGGATTTGCGGACAGAGCAAATAATTATATATGGTGGTTGTGGCTTTGATTGGAGTTGATTGGACAGGAGTGTCTTTCTGTAGGGGATAATTTAAAGTTTATTTTTAATTGCCACCTGTACACGGGCCTCAAGTGTAGGTCCTTCCCTACATGTAGAATTGTGCCAACAAAAAGTTCTTTGTGTGGCCATGACCACATGCCCCCAGGAAGAGGAGGTAGGGCAAGTGAAAGCTTGTCCTTCTCATATGCAGTACCTGTGCTTGGCTGGTAATCATAGATGTTTGTATTTTGTATAAGGTAAGTGCTGTAATTAAATTTTATAAGTCCTAAAATTTTTTATGTACACGTTTTTTATGGTTATGTTTCTTGTTAGATCCATTAAATTTATTTGAGAGGTTTTTGCTGAAATTGTAGTGTTTGTGGGTTGTGTTTTTTTTTCTCTCCGAGGTGCTTTGTGAAGCAAAGCCAAAACACGCAGCAGTTTGGCTGGTTTTCTTCAAAATCCTTGGAGTGGGACCGACTTTTTTGAATGTGAATGAATTATGCTCATGCTATTGATTTTTGATTGATGTTTTTCAATGTAAAATCGATTTCTTTTCCTATAACTAAATTTTTTTTTTAGTTCAAGCTTGAAAACGATATTTTCTACTGTCGACTGTGAAAGAGTGATTTATCATTACTAACTACTTTGCACAATTCTTTAAGCTCTTGGAAACTGTAGATCATTTTACTGTTTTCAGGCTTCAGGAAAAGATCAATGCAGGATTAATGCTTCCATGCAGATCCAATGTAGGGGAATAATTCACTTAGACACCAGGGAATAGAGAAAGTTCTTTCTTCTATACAATTTATTGAATATTCATTCATACACATAGGGAATGAGTGTCTGGGGCTGAGTTTGGGATGGTTTTCTTCGGTTTTATTAGAAAATCAAACATACTATTGTGAAATCGTTAAGAAAGAAAGAACTATTATCATTGACTCAGTGAAACTTTCTATAAGCATACTCACTGAGTTTGCTATTTTCTATTTATGTCAGCTAGATATGACAGGTACTGATATCAGAAACTAACTTGTCTCACTGTTACACAACACTTAATATTTAAAAATACAAGCATGACTTGGCAAAAATTTGATAGTAAAATACCGCTTTACAGTACAAAAATATCCACTTTAAGGCAACTTATTGAGTCTTATCCAGTTGTATTATTTTTTAAGTACACAGAAACATTGTATTTTTGGACACCTATTGTGATTCTAGTTATTGACTCACTGATTATAGATTTTAGAAATAAATTAGACCTGAAATTACAATTTGTTTGGAAGGAAACTGAAATTGCACTATTCTGTCTATTTTGTTAAGTAAACATAACAGGAAGTAAGCGATTGCTACAAATTGCCTACTTCCTTTTTTTATGTCTAACAGAAGAATGTTTTTTTTGTAACGTTAAGTTGTTTCTCAGGGCTTGACTCTGTGTGTGCTGTTCCTTAAAGCTAAATCTGTTTGTTTTGTGTGTGTGTGTGGGTCTGAGTGTGGAGAACTCTATCTTCTGAAAAGCTTCACCGCCATGTACTAATTTTCTTGGTTTGTTGAAGGTTTTTAAATCTTTTCTTTGGAATTACCGAGGACAAAATGCTGACCGTATTTGGGTTCATGCTGATGTTCTATGGTGCTGCTTCAGGTAGGTTTCCTTCAGATATATGATTTATTAATTCTATATAATACTCTCTAAAGTACTATAATTTAATAAACGAAAATACAGCAATTGCAGTTTTAGTAGGTTAGTACATTATTTTTTTCATGATGGTCTTCCATGATCTTTTTGATATGCAGTTACCTCTAGTTACCTCCAAGGGCTGGATTATTTCTTATTCTTTTTTTTTTCTGTTTTTTTTGTAATTTATTTTGTTAATAATTTTACATTTTGGCTAATTTGCAATATTATTACTATTAACAAAATGCTTCATTTTCCTCTGTAGGTTTGCAGTCTAAGGATCGTGTTGTCTGTAGATTTACTGAAAATGATACATGCTATGTAGCTCGGGGACAGCAAGTTCACCTGGAAATCCCTACGGTGGAAGGGTTTAACCTACTAATTGGAAATCGTGCCATTTCAAGATTTAGAAAAAACTCAAACACACCAACACCAAATCCCTCGAGATGGCTGTATGATAAAAAGACTAATACTATGATACTAACCAGTGCAGGGTGGAGCGACTCTGGAACATACAGTTTAGAAACCTTTGATGCAGAAGGAACTTTAGCAGGCAAATATACTCTCCAGATATACATGAAAGGTAGGACCACACACTCTAATCACATAAATCTTTTACATTTTTAAAATGCAATTTAACTTTATCTGTTTGTTTGAATCTGTATTGGATCATACGCTAGTTCCAGCTGTCATAGTCACAGGGACATGTATGGTAGATGCTCAATACAATCTAAAAAACCCAAACAGCCAAAAAAAAAAGTAAAAAACTGTCAGCTTTATTTTAATTAAAAAATTAAGTAATTATTAGAGACATATAAAACAAAGGATGGTGAGGATGTATGTAGCTGCTTTTGTGAATTGTTTTGCAGATTATTAAATGTGATTATAAAAAAAAAAAAAATGTGAATCAAATCCCTTAAGGCGGTAACAATCACTTTCCAATTGTTGATTATTTTCCTATAACTGCATGCTACAGTAGTTATGTCTAAATACATGTGGCTTATGTGCTGGTATACTCATTAGGTTTTTATTTCTTTTTTTCTACTGATTTAATATTAACTGAAACAAGCAATATTGTGGTATATGGGGCATTGCTGAGCACTGGTTTGTAAATGGAGCTTGAGCCTCCATTTACAAACCAGTGCTCAGCAATGCCCCATATACCACAATATTGCTTGTTCTCTTTTTATCCTCTCACCATCTTACAAAAGCTGAGAACACTCGTTAATGGAAATTACTAACAGGTGTTTTATCTTTTCCAATTATTTTTTTCTGGCGACACGTTCCATTAAAACTCCACTCCCATGCTGCTACAAATATGCTGAATTTATATTTAGCTAGATGTTCAGTGATACTAGTACATGTTATACAGCCTAATCAGATTATCTGGTATATTCAAGCTTCCAGTCATTAAACATTCAGCCTAAAAACCCAGTATGACACAACCAGGGAAACTAGTGACCTGATCCTCTCTGAAGTATCAACCATGTGTAACATAAACAGAACACATATTGAATAAAAAAAAGAAAAACAAAAAAATGTCATCTGCTGTAACAACAATTTCATTGAAATTTGTCCATGTGCTGGTGAGTCATTTTGCATGTGATGCAAGCACAATGTCTGCTTAGCTTCAGCAGGAAATCTTATTTTAACTCATCCACTTCTCTTAAAAATTAATAATTTTATAAGTATATAATATACACAATATAAACTATATATCCTTCGGGAACTCGAGCCGCGTCGTAACGCTTTGGCCGTTCCCAAAGAGTTACGACGCAGTGTCTCGTTCCCTCGGGGGAACTAGGGTTACGTTCTTAACCTAGAGATGTTTCGCTCCATACTTCGAATTTTAAGTCAAGGTTTAGTTCAATTTTGGTACAGTTAATGGGAGGAAATGCAAATTGTTTGTGACACAACAATGTGCAATTAACCACAGCCACAGTGACAATGCAAAGAAAGTGCGAGGTGGAAACTAAACTAACTTGCGATCTGCCACTTAATATTTTCGTGAGGGAACTTACATTGTAAATATGTTTTACACAAAAAAAGGATTTCATTTGGTACACATGTGTACCAAAAGCCCTGTACTAAAACAGTTTGGTAATCCTAATATACATACACACACACACACACACAATATATATATATATATATATAAAATCAAATGACAAAGGCAACCTCGTGGTTGATATAAAGGTCAGACATGAGAGAGAATAATGTGTTAGTGAATCAGAGAGGAACTAATGTGTAGTAATCCTTTGTCAACATAATAATCTTATTTTGGTATGCTCCGATAATTTTTTTGTAATCCCTGGCCTTAATGATGATTTTTTTTACATAAAAATTTGAATTTCTCATTACTCCATTAAAGCTAACTTTTCTTGCATGACAAAAAATGAATGTTTTCTGTTTTACAACTCTGTTTTTCCTGTAGATTTAACTCTGGTTATCCTGAGCTCGGTTTGTGCGTGTCTCATTGTACTAGCAGTCTTAGCATTCTTTGTGTACAAGAAGAGACATCGCCTGAGAAACAAACAAGGTCAGAAGGTTACATTTTTTATTGTTTTAACTTTTTGAATAAGGGAAGATTAATGAATTAATGTACTCTAATTGGCCTGTTTTTTACTAGAAACCCCAGCACAATCATGTAGCTAATCAATCCGCTAGTCATGTAGCCGATATAATCATCCCAAAACAGGACAATAAAGGAGTTTTAGATAATGTTTAGACATCACAATGGGTGGAAAAATTGTGATCCTAGTAACCATCGCATAATTGTTGGTGCTAGGCTGAAGATTTAAAAAAACTGCTGATCTGGGGTTTTTAAACCCAGCAGTCAACATAAAGTGCATTTATAAAAGCAATGTTCTTTGCCAAATGATTGGCTACAGCAGGTGTACAGGTGATTCTATTAAAGTGGTCAGTGAGTGGTGTTCATAAGTAGTTGGTTAATAGATTTTCTGTAACTCTTTGGAGTTTAATAGATGTGTATGTGTGTGTGTGTTTTGGTAATAGAGCCTACTCAGAAAGGCAAGGACATTTACGCACAGGTCATACATTTACCCCCGAAAAGGACAGAGACAAACCCAAGTGAAGGTAAGACTTTATTACTTACACACTTTATTGACATATGCATTGGATTAATCCAAATAAAATGTCATGCTCCTGCCTCCAAAGACCTTCTACACAATTGTGTGCCTTCAGCTTTATGATAACAGTTTGATCCACGTATGGCTGGAAAAGTTGGGATATAGTGTATATGAGGCACTTAGACCCTTTTTTATATTTTCAACTGAAACCCTTCTTAATGCTGTGCACAAGCAAAAAAGAGATCATCGTTGATTTCTTGTTTGTTTTGTGGGTCAGCCCAAGCTCCAAACGAGGACGTGAAGGACACTTATCCCAGCCAGAGGAACCAGGAAAAGAGAGAGGAGGAAGTGCCCTACACCGAACTGATGTTTAACACTCCTTCACAAGAAAAAAATGAGATTTCCAATGAGCAAGACAAGTGTGTGTACTCACAGATCCAATATGGTCCGTAAGGGATACAATCTCAGTTTCATTTATCAGTATTGTTGATGTACTTATGCTTTTTTTCTATCCATTACTTTTTGTTTTTTTGCAAGATCATTCCGATAGAGGAAGAAGCAGTTAGGGACGTTCCAACCATACACTCAGATCTCTTGCAAAACAGCATTTTACTAACTGGTAAATGATTACAGTATACGATTATGTAATTACTGAATTATTTTAAGGCTACACAGTGGCACAGAGGTTAGTCTTGTTGTCCTGAGCCCAGTTTGTGTGGAGTTGTATATTTGTGTAAGTGTGTAATAAGCAGAGAGACTGATATATTCTCCATATCCACCTTTTCAAATTTGATACAGAGTGCTGTATAGACATAAAGTGATTACTTAACACGAATGAACGCATTTATAAATTTTTCCAACTGAAATGTAATTTTGTTGCCACTGAGTCCATTGTATTAACTGGGAACTCGTTTTGTTCATCATGAAACTGTATATATTTTCTTAAATGAAAGTGTATTAACCTTTAACCTCATCACTGTATATAAGTCTGTTTTTTCCATCTTGCCTGTGAATACCTACATACCAACAGGATAATCTTTATGTTCATATATAAGACTTGTGTGAATTTTTTTACAATTTTTTTTATTTGTGATTGGATCGAAATGGATCCATTTTATCTTTTGGACTGAAATGAGTATTGTTATGCTGATTTAGAAAGAAAGGAAGCTTGCAAAAGTGAACTTGTGACACAGCTGCTGCTTCCTGGGCAGTTCACAAGGTACTGTTCTGATTATTATTATAATTTTTGACAGAAAATAACAAAAAAAATTCTTATATAATTATCTAATATTGTTTAGCCCTAAGTGGATTTTTTTTTTTAGCTTCTGGCATTGATTTAGATGTTGCTGGATTCTTTGTGTTTTTATTAATGGGTTAAAACCTTTAAGAAATCACAGCTTTGTAAAAAAAAATTACATTTGTACAAATTTTGGAATTTATAACTTTATTATTTTATATCTATTGACATACATATAGCTTATGTATAGCACTATATTTTGAACCTAAATTTCCTTGATTTTTTTTTTTTTTTAAGCAACTAACATGTACATATGAATGAATAATTTTTTACATTAAGTGGCTTGTATTTTCAAAAAGAATTTTATTGTGTTAATGAATCAAACACTTAGAAAACGTATATGTAACTCCGAAAAGCATTTATTGCATCTTCCCTAAATAAGGCAGTGCTATTTACAGTATTAGCAAAGTCAGTGAAGGAGTCTCATTGGAATATGGTCTGGGAAATTAAAAGATATTAAAAAATTTTCTTTGTCCTAATACATATTGCAACTTGTGAAGTTAAAGAGCAATTGCAGTGCTTGGTTGTGCAAGAGAAAAAGGTTCATTCGATGATTATCATCATTACTATCATTCCCCACCTGCCGTTCTTCTTTAGGATTGAAATTGTCTTTAATAATATTTATTACTACTTGCATTAAAATTTATATTTCTGAAGTGAATGTAATTTGTTAATTTGTTGCATATTCAAATCAATACATGTTTATTTATCAAGCACTTAACAATGGACATTATCTCAATGCAGCTTCACAGAGATAAAGTTGTAATAAAAGAATGTATAAGTTTGTTTTGTATAATTGTATGTTTATTCCTAATGAATGAGCCAGTGGTGACAGTGGCAAGGGAAAACTATTTTTTACAAAGAATGTTAAAGCTTTGTTTAAGAGCCCAACACTGGGACTAACCATAACCCTAACCCCCAACTATGCTGAGGTTTGAATACCTGACCTTCCAAACAGCAACCCAAAGTTGGAACCATTTATCTACCACTTCATTCATTTGTGTATACATGTCAAGTAAACCTTTTTTTTTATGACCGTGTTTTTTTAATGACCTTTTTGTTGTTGGACTAAATGATGATTTGATGGTACTGTTTCGGGTTCCCATCCTCTTATTACATGAAATAACTTTATATTTGTATGTGCATTAAGGGGAATTCAGATATTGATAAAGACGTTTTCGTAGCTTTGCATAGCGTTAATATCAATGTTCTTGTAATAGTCCTGTTCTGCATCTAATCAGCAATGAGCCTGTGATATTTAATAAGGGTCATTTCTTGTGGTTCAGGTGTTTAATCTGAAGCTGAGGTGCCTTTCTTGTAACTGCAGTACAACTGCTTATTTCTGAAGCAGAAATGTGTACTGTTCTACTGTTCATATGACCTACATATCCAGACTCTGCACCTCAACTGCCGTATGGGAGCAGTACCACACTCCACTTGGACAAAAATCCAGCATGGAAAAGTTACCTGCCATATAGAACATCATGTCAACTGATATTCATAGATGTCTTGGTGAGTTTCGCAGTGTCCTGGTGTACTTTTCTATTATTTGTTGCGCAATGACAACAAATGGGACCAGTCAGTGACTCAGAAGCATGGGAAATGGAGACATAACTATTGTTCATTAAAAATAAAAATAAAATGCATTGAATTTGTTGATATAAATGCAGAAATGGTCACACTAGAAACTAGATGACACTAAAACAACACATAAAGGAACTAAAGGCTTCTTATGGTGTTTATGATGCATCTTTATATGTCATATTTATGCTTTATGAGAGACAAAACTGCTTCAATGATGCTTTGTACTTTTCTGAAAAGCCAGAGAGATTCCAAAAGTGTTGATTTTTTTTTTCTTTACAAACCTAAAGCTTTTGTCTTTCTGGTAAACTTTGTTAGAACAGTTAAGTCTTGCTGACATTTAGGCAACAGGCTATTATCAGATCACTTACAGTTCCACCTTCTCATTGTAGGCTGTGCCACCACTGATGCTTATTTATTTATCTATCATTTTATGTTATTCCTGAACACTATTGGGTAAACAGGGAATTCAGAAGTGGGCTTAGGACACAGCCCTGTGAGGCACCAGTGTTCAGGATGGAGGTGATCTTATCCCTGTTGACAGATTAGGGTTTTAACTTGAGGAAATACATTGCATATGAAACCCGAAAGTTCTCAATTTAGTGAATACATGAAAATACAGCACATATTTTTGTTTTCAGACATTCTCCCATTGAAAAGTTTCTTCTTTATGTCCTCAAATGTCTGTCACAAGTATCACTGACTGACTGGGTTGTTATTGGGTACAATAGATAATGGCACAAATGGCTTTTTGCCAGTCAGAGAAAGAGGAAATGAGAACGTAAAGCATCCCCCTGATTGCGGGTGATAGACATCACCAATAATAGCATCACAAGTTCACAGGTTTAAAACGATTCTATTCGGTGTATGGCTAGCCTTTCTTATTAAAAGTATATTAAAAGGTGATAGATATACCTTTGGGTTGTAGAAAAAATAAAAATTAATAATAATAATAATATGGTTGCATAGAGAAATTAATTGCATTTTGATGGATGTTATACAAACATTTTTTGCAGGAACATTCATTGCTAGGGATCCTACTTTTTTTTAAGTAACTGAGTTTTTTAATCTGAAATTAGCTAAGTGTCTTAGGGAAAATACTATTGCCTTAAACTAGAAGTATGCATGATGGAACTAAAAAGTTAAAGACAACTGGTGGCCACCATTTAGGTTTGCCTCCCAGAAAAGAAAGCAGTCCCCTATCAATTACATATGTGGTAAAGTAATAAATAGTGATATGACATCAGGCATCATAGTGTGTGTCCCGCAGTCTAACTTTCTTAACTGTGATGGGCATAAAAATTGGCTTGGGAGTTGTGAAATGTTTATAGAGCATGTAAGCGTTGGTCCGTAAATGGCACAGACTTCCTCACTGAAAGTGCTAAGTACTCTCTCATAATATACTTATGAGGCCATGCATATTAACATACTTGACATCAGTCCAAAAGCACATTATGCTCAGCAACAGAGATCTGTTTTTGCCTATCGATGAACTAGCCAGAATTTTCTTTTCTTTAATGGACCATATATACTGTATATAAAAACGAGAAATGAGGCAACGTTCTTCCAGAACCCTGGTGCTACATAAAACATCAACCAGCATAGAGCTAAATAACCCGAACACAGAGCTATGGACTAAATTAAGTATCCTCACCACAGAAAGTGCATCGTGTGCAAACAATGCAAGAAAAAGACAAAAACAACAACACAGTGTAGGACAGATACACAAAACACAAAATAGTGCCAACCAGTAAACCTACTGTATAATATACAATACAAGGTGCAAAGAGAAAGAACAATAAACAAGAGTGTACTTATAAACATGAAAACAGGGAATCTAATCTTCGGCCAATAATCTAATCACTTTGAGCCTGAAGAGTCAAGAAAAGGTCCACTTCAGCCTTAGAGAACCCATCTTAATTACAACCGAGTCTTTGTTCAGCTCCCTGTCCCGCACTTTAGCTTATGATAAGACTTAGCTTATGATAAGACCCCCCCAGTGTGTCTTTCCGGCTAAAGTTAGCTCCTTAGGAAACTTTTCCAAATGATTCATCCTTTTCTTACAGATCATATAAAACAATTTTCATTGTCTAAAGGAACACCAACTGCAAATATTATACTTTAACAAACCAGAAGCATCTATTAGCATTTGCTATACTTATAACTCATAATTAGGGTCCAACTAACAACTAAGAATGACCACAGGTTCATCAAAATTTCCTATTCAAGTCCTTCACCTCCTTCATACTGTATCACAATGCATGAGATATGCTTTGTGGTGGCCACCTAGATAATATCCCTATTATACTTAAGTTAAAGGCAACCTAAAGCTGGATGAATAGTTGCTGTTGAAAATTTGGATGTTCTTATTTACCCCTTTGAGCTGTAATTCAAATTTAATTCAATAAATTTTTTTTTTACTTTTTTTCAACAATAGACAAGCAGCTTTACAAAATTTAATAGATTACAAACATATATATTACATTCATAAATGATCCCCTATAAATTTACCCCTATGAGTGAGCCAGTGGTGATAGTGGCAAGGAAAAATTATCTGAGATGGTATGAGGAAGAAACCTTAGAAGAAACCTTGTGATCCTCAAAAGGGAACACATCCTCTTTTGGGTGACACTGACTTTCCATTCACTACAGTTCCATCATTGTTGTGGTAATGAACTGTTCTCTGATGAATGCTTAAATGTAAAGACAAAGGTGTTCATGAAAACTGTAGTCTTAAGTCATTGTAGCAGTTTGTTTCTATTAATTACAGTACAAATCCATCTTCATGGTTCTTGAGTTTAACCCTAAACTAGAACCTCATGGATTTAGACTTAAGAAGGTTCAGTTTCACCACCTTCACGTGGTCTCCAGTTAAAAAGAACTCCATCCAGAGGTAGGGCATCAAGATGAATCAGCCAACCGAATGACATGTGTGAATCTTGTCTATCTTTAGAAATAATAGATTTCAGACAAAGAGACAAAAGAGGAGATCGATGTGTTACTGTGTGTTACTTTTTTCGACATGAAAAAAAGCATGCAGTTAAAGTTAAGTGTTTGCTAAAGAATTGGTTGATGATTCTACGAGATGAAAACCAAGAAATAGTAATTTTAAGTATCTATTTGATATTATGATAAACAGTAATATAATTATATCAGACATCATGGATTTTTACCACAGCTTTTGTGACAGTGATTTAACCAAAATGGCCAGACAGCTGTGAGATGTTGGTAGACCAAGAAGCATGAGGGAAAAAAAACATAGAAAACATCTATCTAACAAAGATAACAGCTAAACCACTATGGTGCAGATTTCCCCATTGAAAGTGCTGCGTTTTTACTTAGAAACCTTGGCAGCTAGGTGATCCCGCACTTAAAATTGGTCTAGATGATTGGTCCCCCTACATCCCAACACATCTTAAAGCAAATCTAATTTTGTTCATTCAAATGTATATTTATATTTTAATTTCCAAGAATGAAGTCATTTTAGAATGTAATTGCTGCTGTCTGGCAAGAAGTACATCAGCTGGAAGGAAGAAGAACAGCAACTGCTGAGCACATTCACAGCCATTATATGTATTTATATGGAATTTAATGTAAAGGGATCACCAGCCAAATTATTATGACTTTATTTTAAGACATTTTCTGAATGCCCAGTGATTTGAACGTGGGGCGTATGAAGCACAGCTTTGTGATTTTTTTAAACTAGGTTTTTTAACTATTTTTTCCAGTTATAATTAGATAAGTGGTTGAAAAAAACATCCTGAGGAACTTCCTGACAGAAAGTGCTGATTTCTCATTTACAAACAAAGGGAACTACGTGATGCACTTTTTACATCAATAAATCAACTTTTTTTACATCAGTATAAAAACACATTACTTTCATCAACAGATAGCAGTTTTGTATCCAAATCTATGGATAAACTAACAATAATTTTCTTCAATACATCAAATACAGACACCTACATTTCCACTGAAAAAAAAAAAAAAGGCAGTTTTTGCATTCTGTCCATTTCTATTTTTTTCCCTATGATATAAAATACAGGAAGTGAAAGGTCATAAGCTAAAAGGAGCTTCATCTTGCTTTTAGCATTCCTCATCATTCATTAACAGGATCTCTAGCAAGTACAAGGAGACGCAAACACAATGAAAATACAGGTTATTTTTGGGATCCTGTGGATTTTCAGTCAAACTTCCGCGGGTATGTTTTATTCTCGTAAAATTCACAATCGATTTATGTATAATGTGTTTTCATTTGACCTACATAAATATTCTTGCAATATTTTATTTATAAAATAAATAGCTGGTTAGTTCTGCAGTGAACAAAGTTATAATCTATTATTTAAAGTGCCAAGAATTTAGTGTGCCATGTCAAAACTGAACTGCACTTTAATTTTATGTAATTAAATATGGATTTAACGTTTCATGGTCCACTACACAGTCCACTACAACAATGGATCACTATACTAATTGTAAACATGCTGATAAATCTCTATTTTATTCTATTGTTTGTGGATACTATGGGCAATAACTGAGATGTTTTATTTTTATAAGAGAAAAAGGAAATTATACACACATCAAGAATATTCATATTCATTTACTTCCTCATATGTTTTATGCACGGCATCACACAATACAGCACAATTCAAATTCCCGGACACAATGCTCTCATATTGAGTTAGGAAGTTAGGAAGCTGTGCAGCATTGTAAGCCAACTTACAAATATAAAAACTTTACACCTAGGCTTCTAAATTCTGAAAAACTTAAACTAGCACTTTAGAAAGTTTGCGTTGTTTAAAAAAAAAAAAAAAAATCTATAGAGTTGTAGGCTGATTTATCTTAAGTTAGTAATCTAGCGTACCAGTGTAGATTTATTCATTGCTAGGGACTCAAAGCACTTTTGTACGTTGCTCTGGACGAGGCCACAAAGACTAAATGCCACAAATGTAAATGTTAATGTAAATTGTGATTTGACTGTGAAGAAGCACTTCAGAAAATGATTCATATATTACTTAATCAATAAAATGCCAAATATTTTACCATTTTAATGGTTCATGGTAAAAAAAGAAAAAGAAAATGAGGCATATTTTTGTGTTTCATTAAAGATAAGATAAAGGTTGAATTTTTTTTAAAACTGTATTTGTAAGCCTTTTAGTTTCCTGCGTGCCCGTTCTCACTACCAACTTGTCGCATTTGGATCCCTTCACATTTTTCAATGTGAAGGGATTCCCACAGACTTCGACCCCTTTGGCGTCATTTAACGTGCAGGGATTCCCATAGACTTCTATAGAGCTCATGTTCAGCAACATGTTCTCACTCCAACTACCCTTACCTGTTCTCACTAACCCCAACCATAACCCTAACCCTAACCCGTTCTCACTAACCCTAATCCAAACCCATTCCCACTAACCCTAACCTGTTTCCACTAACCCTTACCCATTTCCACTCACCTTAACCCTAACCCATTCTCAGTATCCCTGACCCATTCTCACTAATAATGCCAAAAGGGGTACACAGGCCATCAAAAAATTACTCCAAAGGATCCTGATGAACGCATCCATATGTGACAAGTTGGAAGTGAGAATTTGTAACTCCAGCATGAAAGAAGACAATCCATGTTCTGTTCTTTCATAAATATATACAACTCAAACATTTACTTACACTGTAGTATGCAAATCTTTATTGTAAATATACAGAAACTTCTAAATGTTAGTTTCTGAAAATGTTAGAATTTAAATCTGCATTTGATTGTGGAGACGCTTTCAGTTGTCAAATTGTTGTCTATTTGTTACCTGTCTTGCCTGGTGACTGTTATACAGTACGTTCATTTGCACATTGGAGCCTCTGGAGAAATGCATTATGTCTTAATTATACATTTTTACAATTATATCCAATTGTTCAGGGTGAAATGGATCTATGTTTTATAGTCAATGTTTTACAGTGCCTGGTAATAGCAAATAAAACATTTATATTAAATTAATAAAATATTTTTTCACTCCTACATTGCTCCTTTTGCTTGCTCACAACTACTGAAGGTACTTGTGGTGTTGTTGCATAGAAGAGTAATGAGAGAGAGAGAGAGAAAAGAAAGTGGATGAAAAGAAACAATAAGCTAGACTTCAGGAGTCATGTATTTTACGATCAATGAATGGTACGCGCAAGCATCGGCCTTCCCAGCCACGCTTTACCCCACCAGTATAACTGTTCCCCTGACCTATAGAGGGCACACACTCAAAAAACAAAAAACACAAAAATACAAAATGAGAATGAAATATAAATCAAATGCATTTCTATCTAATTGCGCCTACAGTAATAATAATCCATTCTATATCTCTAATTATCTCTAATAATCTATTTGAAAAAATGCTGTACACACAAATTAATTAGGTTGATTGTTTGTGATTGTTACCAAATATGTCGAATTATTTCCATGATCTGTTTTTTTTACTAAAAATTGTACCAGAGTACTGATAAAATCATGTCAAGTTTTCTGTGTTGGACTAATGAGATCTTGTTTTTCCTTCCTCTGTAGTTTTGCTGTTTCAGGATCCTGTTGTCTGTAAATTTAATAAGAATGATCAGTGTTATGTAGCTCTGGGAGAACCACTTCACCTGCAAATACCTCCAGCGGATGCGTTTAACCTAAACATGAGAGACGATACATCTGCAATACGTACAATTTTACGATTTAGAAATAACAACCCTAACTCAAAAAAAACAGCTCTCCCAAGATGGCAGTTTGTTAAAGAGAATAATACTGTGATACTAACCAGTGCAGAGAGAAGCGACTCTGGAACATACATTTTAGACACCATTGATGCAGGAGGAACTTTAACAGGCAGTTATACTCTCCAGCTGAACATTAACGGTAGGACCACACACACACTCTAATCACACCGGACTACACATTATTTCAAAAATGAATTAAACAAACATTTATTCACACTGTAATTTGTCTTTCCAGGTTATTTTCAAATTTTTTTTTATATATACTGTATATGGAAATCTTGTTTTAGCATGAAAATGTTTTAAACATTGTTCAAAATTAAAACAGCAGTGCCTAAAAAAAGCATACGATGCAATTATTTTCAATCTTTTTTTTTATGTTTTAGAACACACTAATCTAGCATTGGCTGTCACAGAGTATACTGGTGTTTTTATTCCTGTATGTGCCATCATGAAATAATGAAATACAGCTGTTATAGTAGATTCTAAGTACTTGCATATAAATGGATTTTATATAATTTTAATCAATACAAATCCAAAGTATTGTGAAGCCCCACCAAAATACATGCAATAATTGATAAATTAGAAATGTGAGAACTTTCTTCATTTCATTTTTTTTTTATTTCCACAAATATGTTTATCGTCCACAGTTATTGTCTCGTGCCATTGGTTCTAGCTTATGTACAGTATATATCTAATTTTTGTCCTTGATGGTTTTCTGTTTTATTTCTTTTTTTTTTCATACTAGACAAATCTACTTCTGAAATGTTTATTATATACATATACAGTAATCAGCAAAGTCTTTCAATTCTTTAATTCTTTTTTACATCTCTATATGTCTGTTAGTACTAATGCTCTCCTGGATATTAATTATTACTTACTGACCCAAGAAAATCACACTGTAAATATTTTCTACACATGGTAATAAAATTCAAAAATAGGGATTGTACCATCTTAAAATGAAAGGGGGAACACAATCACTTTTCTCACTGATTTTATAAAGCTGTAGCCAACTAGAAGTTGTCAATAGTTTTGTAGATTCACTTAAAGGATAAATAAATGTTTGTATAGAACACAACTTTCATAGACAGACTTTCAAACCTGTTGGAATATTGCTAAATTTTATATGTACACTGTTTGTTATATGTACCAAATATGTACAATTATTACGATGTTCTGTTCTTTACTGAAAACTTTACAAATCCGACGTCTTTTTTCCCCTGTAGGTTTGCTGTTTCCGGATCCTGTCTGTATATTTACTGAGAATGATCAGTGTTATGTTGCTCTGGAAAAAGAGCTTCATATGCAAATGCCTTCGGTGGATGGATTTAACCTAAACATGGTAGACAAAACATCTGCCAAACATACAATTCTAAGATATAGAAAAAATCACAGTAACCCACCAAAACCAAATCCCCCAAGATGGAAGTTTGTTAATGAAGTGATGATACTAACCAATGCAGAGAGAAGCGACTCTGGGACATACATTTTAGACACCTTTGATGCAGGAGGAACTTTAACAGGGAGATATACTCTCCAGCTGAACATTAAAGGTAGGACCACACAACGTCTTTAGGTTACGACCGTAACCCTAGTTCCCCAAGGGAACGCGACGCTGCATTGTAACGCTTTGGGAACGCCCTGCATTGTCCGCGCTCTGAACCACATGTGAAATCTGGCCAATAGGCAAGACGTGACGTCGTAGACAAGCGACATAACAGTCGCATAAACCAGGAAGCTACAAGATGGCTGTGCGGAGGTAGCGACATTAGCTTTGCAAAGAGAGAAGGTAAGTGCCGCAGGGATGCAGGGAGTGTGGCACGGAGATGCATCGTCTCGTTCCCTCGGGGAACTAGGGTAATGGTCGTAACCTTGAGACGTTCCCCTTCGGGAACTCGAGCTGTGACGTAACACTTTGGGAACGAGTGTCCAATTACGCCACACTGACCAGACCCTGCCTAGAGTGTGAGGGCCTCGGCACCTGCACGTAAGGACAGAGGAGCCTGGAGTGGCTCTAGGTCGAGGCCATAAACTCAACAAGGTCAGCGGGGTGGACCAGCCCGCAGTGTCGCAATGTCCCGGAGTGATACTCCAGAAGTACAGCGGGTGGAGTGAGCCTTGACCCCGAGCGGAGTGGAAAGAACAGGACTCGTAGAAGAAAGTACGCATATGCCGTGATGGCGGACACGTAAACCTTCAGGGTCGAAGGCAAACCCTGTGGCAAACTGTTCCCGCAAAAAAACTCCATAACTGAACCGACCGGGAAGTTAACGGTCCAAGTCACGGTGCTCACACCGTGAGGTGAACAGTTGCCATCGTGCGGCCTTCGACCTGCTCGTGAGGGGAGTTCTGGAGTGGAGAAGGGTCTCTACTACCTCGGTAGAGAGACCAGCTGCTATTAACTGTGCCCCCTCATCTTCCACAGCCACAACTTCCACAACTCCGGGCGGGGGTGAACCATGGTTCCGCCCGCCTGCGAGAGGAGATCCGTCCTGGGAGGAATTATACTCAAGGTAAACCCTAACCCTAGCTCTGACATCCAACCGTCTCGGGATGTAAACGGCTCTCAATGAGAGGAGTTTGTCCTGGGACCACAAGAGGACCTCTTGATCCAGTTGTTTGCAAGGGGCGAGACCGGAGTGCCCCCTGGTGGTTGATGTATGAGACCACCGAGGTATTGTCTGTGTCCAACACATGGTGGTCCCTTAAGCCTGGGAGGAAATGTTTTAACCCCAAAACACTGCCAACATCTCCAGTCAATTTCAGTGCCACGAGAGACATGGGCCACTCCACAGACCCTGGGTTAAACAACGGGCCTCGGGACAGAAGGGCACGCCGTGAGACCTTGATGGTACAATACGGACTCCCTCTGGGGGAGAATCCTTCTGCTCCTGAGCCACCACTGGAGGGGCCTCATGTGGAGGAGTCCGAGTGGACGCTGCCGTTATGAGACCCAGCAGCCTCTGGAACTGCCTCACAGTAAGTGGCTGGCCTGCCCCTACCCTCCCGACTGCGGTGAGGATGACTCTGATCCGGGCGGAAGACAACCGTGCCCGCAACCTGGCCGAGTCCCACACCACACTGAGAAAAGTGGTTCTCTGCACTGGAGAAAGTACACTCTACCCGGCGTTTCAGTCTGAACCCCAGTTCCTTAATGCAGGCGAGAACGACATCTCAATGCCAAACTGCCTGGTGCTCTAAACGAGCCAAAATCAACCAGTCATCGATATAATTCAAAATGCGGATGCCCTGAAGCCGCAGCGGGGTCAGTGCTGCGTTCACGCACTTATTGAAGGTACAGGGTAAGAGTGCTAGGCTGAACAGGAGGACTGATATTGGTATGCTTCGCTCCGAAAGCAACCTCAGGAACCTCCCGTGTGTGGGAAGGACGGCCACGTGGGAGCATGCGACCTCCAGATCTAAAGTGACAAATCAGTCTTTGGACTTGATCTGAGACATGACCTCTCTGATAGTGAGTATCCTAAACCCGAGCCTCATAAGTGAGTAGTTCAAGGAGTGGAGATCCAGAATGGGATGCAACCCGCCATCCTTCTTTGGAACTATGAAGTATGGGCCGTGGTAGCCTGGCTCTCTGACAGAGGAGGAGGGAACCACCTCAATGGCCCGTTTCCTCAGGAGAGAACGCACCTCCTGTCCCAGGACCAGAGCCTGCACGGGTCCCATCAGGGTGAGATACATCCTGTTGAACCAGGGAGGAGAAGACATGAACTGAATCATGCAACCCTTCTCCACAGTACGCAAGACCCCAGAGAGACTCCTGTCAGCCCGCCAGACTGACAGAAAGCTCCACAGGGGAACCAACCCCTTGGGGCTGGCACCTGACCCACTCAGAGCGGCTGGAGTGGTGCTCTGCAGCCGACTACACCTCCTGAGAGGTGGCAGATCTCCCCCATCCGCAGCAATCTTACAGGCGGAATACGGGGAGTGAACCGCTGGAGGGAAGCCGCGTCCTGAACACATCCCATGGCAGGGCTGGCAAACAGTCTTTCTGAACCCGAGCGGCAGGAGCAGCATACTGCGGTCATACTGGGGACCACCCACAATTAACTTTTGGGTGGAATAAGGGAGTTAACCGCTGGAGGGAGGCTGCGTCCTGAACACCCTGTGGCAGGGCCGACAGACCGGCCTCCCGGTGGCCCGTTTCATGACCTCGAGGAGCTTTTCGTACAGCACAGACTGTGAGCAGTCCACGGGCTCGCTAGCATCCATCATCTCATCAGAAGCAGCCGCCAGACATGCTTCCCCGAAATTTCTGAAATTTCTCCCACCTCGGAGGAAGAAATACGGAGCACCGGATTACACGCACCGGGAAAAGAAACCGCCAAACGAGCGATCTCCCCGGGGAACGGGGGCTCCGCTAGCAGTCGGGAGCGCATAGCCACATGGCTAAAATGCTAACAGCCGATAACTTCGAGAGCCAACTCGGCAAGCGGGACCGAGCCGCGAGGGAGAACGCTCTCCTCGGAGAGCGCTCTCTAAAATGTCTCCCTCCTCGGAAGAAGAAATACAGAGCACCGCATTACACGCACCGGAGAAGGAACCGCCAAACAAGCACTCTCCCCGTGGAACGGGAGCTCGGCTAGCAGCCGGAAGTGCATAGCCATATGGCTAAAATGCTAACAACTGATACCCTCAAGAGCCAACTAAGCACGCTTCTAAGCTAAGCAAACAACACACCGGCAGATGGAATTCTGGCTGCATTTAAGCTCATGACTGCATGGATAACACACACAAAGCACTTACCTGAATGAGCAGAAGCTAATGTTGCTACCTCCGCACAGCCATCTTGTAGCTTCCTGGTTTACGCGACGTCGCCTGTCTATGATGTCACATCTTGCCTATTGGCTAGATTTCACACGTGGTTCAGAGCGTGGACAACGCAGGGGCATCCCCAAAGTGTTATGGCGCAGGTCGAGTTCCCGAAGGAGAACCTCTAATCACACCAAACTATACATAAAATTTTTTTTATTTTATATATAAACATTTATATAAAAAAAAAGCCTTTTGTAGATTTACTGTCTGAACTGTAGCAATCTGTTAAAAGATCATTTTATTTTTTTTTTCAGTAAAGAACAAAAAACAGAAACCCACCATGTGCTGTTATACATTTTTAGTTTTTAGTATTAAATCCACCAAAAAGATAAATAATCGAATTAAAAAGATGTACAACAAAATAGGTTGCATTTTTGTGATTATTACCAAATACAAACATGTTTGTATTTTTGTTTTTATTCTATATTGGAAACTTTACCTGAGTAACGAATCCAACTTCTTTTTCCTGTGTAGGTTTGCTG
The DNA here is from genome assembly GCA_039877035.1 of Silurus lanzhouensis. NCBI lineage: Eukaryota > Metazoa > Chordata > Actinopteri > Siluriformes > Siluridae > Silurus > Silurus lanzhouensis. The sequence continues at coordinate 84,515 of JBCEWE010000470.1, read as the reverse complement.
TTTAAGGATCCCGTTGTCTGTACATTTACTGGGAATGATCAGTGTTATGTTGATCTGGAAGAAGAGCTTCATCTGCAAATGCCCTCGGTGGATGGATTTGACCTAAACATGGTAGACAAAACATCGGTCAAACGTACAATTTTAAGATATAGAAAAAATCACAGTAACCCACCAAAACCAAATTTCCCAAGATGGCAGATTGTTAATGATTTGATGATACTAACCAATGCAGAGAGAAGCGACTCTGGGACATACATTTTAGACACCTTTGATGCAGAAGGAACTGCAACAGGCAGATATACTCTTCAGCTGAACATTAAAGGTACCACACAAAATCTAATCACACCAAACTATACATAATTAAAAAATAAAACAAACAAGCCTTTTGTAGATTCACTTAGTTGATGACTTTGAAATTTAAATGATAATAAATGACTGTTAAAACTATTGTAACTTTACAAACTGTAGCAAACTTTTATAAGATCATCGGGTTTTTTTACTTCAGAAAAAAAAAAAAAATTGTTATACGTTTTTAGTTTTTACTATCAAATTCACCAAAAATATAAATACTTTATATTCTTGAAGACTTATTTTTCCTCTGTAGGTTTGCTGTTTCCAGATCCTGTCTGTATATTTACTGGGAATGATCAGTGTTATGTTGCTCTGGGAGAAGAGCTTCATTTGCAAATGCCCTCGGTGGATGGATTTGACCTAAACATGATAGATGACATGACACCTGCCAAACGTACAATTCTAAGATATAGAAATACCCAAAGTAACCCACCAAAACCAAATTTCCCAAGATGGCAGTTCGTTAATAATAATAATACTATGATACTTACCAGTGCAGAGAGGAATGACTCTGGAACATACATATTAGACACCTTTGACACAGGAGGGACTGCAACAGGCAGATATACTCTCCAGCTGAACATTGAAGGTGGGACCTCTTTAAACAATCCATGTTTTGTTCTTTCAAAAATTTATAAAATATAAACATTTGTTCCCATTATAGTATGCAAATTTGATTCCATCTCATGAAATATGCAAAAATTCTGAATGTCAGCTTTTAATATTGTTATTATTTAAATCGTTAATCTGTAAAATGAAGGATTTGCCATTCCTCGTTATGAGAATATTTTATGCCATTGTTCAGGGTGAAATGGTTCTGTGTTCAATGTTATGCAATGCCTGGAAATAACATGTGAAACATATATTTTTTACTTTTCATTTGGAATTTTCAGAACCCACTACTCTTGCATCAGATTTAATTACTCATGGTAAGACTTTTAGAAAACATTTATACAGTAAACTGGTTTGTATATCCATATAACCTGAAACCTGACCAGTGTGGATTCCCTTCTCTGGTCTTAACCAGATATGAACCTGTTTAGCACTCTAAACAAAAATAAGCAAATAGATGGAATGTGTGCCTCCTAAATGTATCTTTAGATAAAATATACTTCTATTTGGTCCCACTCATAGTGGACTTAAATGTTCGTCACTTATAGTAGACTAACATCTTCTTAATACCAGTCACGCACATCTTGAAAAATGAAATGTCAAAAGGTTAAATTGTGATTATAATTTGTGAGTGTTGTTGTTTCCCACAGGTCAGGAGGCTCCTTAAACATGGAGGGAGAAGAAGATGAAGTTTAGCCTGTAAACAATGAATTACTATAAACATATAACTATGAATCAATGATTGGTAGCAAATGTAACTACTCAGTCTACATTATTTCATGATTTCATTTCAGATTCTTCCTTCTTTATATTTCAATATTGCCAGAATGTTTATTAAAAACAATTTTTGTAGACTTTTTCATAGATATAAATCTATGTTTAAGTGTATGTGTGTGTGTGTGTGTGTGTGTGTGTGTGTGTGTGTGTGTGTGTGTAGGTTAAAAATGTCATTTCTCGTTTGTTGCTTTTTTCCATAAAAAAAAAAAAAACAGTCCAGTTCGTCTTTATGCACGACTCTTGATATAATCATTGTTTTCGTTATTATTAAATCTGCTCTTGGAATGATCATCCTGCTGTCACTGTTAGTGGGAGCAAATATATACACCAGAATCTCCAGGAAACAGAGAATAATTAAGAGTAAGACTTTAATACTTAGTAACGTAGAAAATGTGCTCATGAACATGAGTCCATGTTTGCCATAAAGTAAATAAGATGTAATGTCTAAAGCTTCCTTTGTGATATGTTTTCCTTTGCACAGGGAAAAGCAAATGCAAAAAGCTCACCCTCACAATCACCTGTTTCCAATTACACACTCACTCACAGCCACAGTTTAAAAGGGCTTTGATTCATTGTTTAACAATCCCATGTGCCACTTCTTGATCTCGGCTTGTTTTTGCTGTGTATTTGATTCAAGCCTGTACTACAATATCCTGTTTGTTGATTGTCCAACCATTTGCCTGATTTGCCACATCTGAGCATGAAGATACTGTTTATTAAATCTGTCTTGACCTGCATTTGTATCTGTTCAGCATTCAGCTTCTGTGATTGCACCAAGAGCAAAAATAGATGCCTCTAGGTCAGGGGTGTCAAACTCAAATTCACAGTGGGCCAAAATTAAAAACTCGTACTTTGACTTGAGCGTGTCTTTGTACTGGAGTTCAATCAGCTCCATTTGGAGGTTGGTTGCTGCGCTTTCCAAGTGAATCACAAACGGATTACTGAGCAGATCAAATCTGCATTTCTGGGCTTCAAAGTCGGTAAATCGCCGGGTAATTTCAGCGCTGAGTATGCAGACTTTTTCAGTGCAGAGTTTTTCAGCGGTCTCGACTGACGCGCCAACGCACTAACAAAGCATTCTGGGATTTGTAGTATTGGCGGAACATTCTGGGATTTGTAGTATCAGTGGTGTATGCGCTATATACTGGTGGGCCAGCACTAATACACATTTGATATGATCTCACGGGCCAAATATAATTAGTATTTTAGAGTTTAGAGTTAATTATTAATTATGAGGGCCTACATTTGACACTACTGCTCTAGGTCATCATGAATGCATGTGAAAAACACATGCAAATCATCGTGTTACTAGAAAAGCTAGTAACGAAAGCACAGTGTTGCACATCATGCACAGTGAAATAATTTATACAAAACAATACATTTCCTTCAGCATCAAAAAAAGCTGTTTTTATTGTTGTTATTAATAACCTCAATAAATAAATTACAAAGATTGTTACAGACCAGCTACACACACCTACATTTATTTTTACATTCATTTATTTTTACATTCATACATTTTTTGCATGAGTTTTGTACTTGCATCTAGCAAATACAAATAGAAGACTGTTCTTAGGACAAAATGGGAATACAGGTCATCTTTGCCATCTTGTGCATTTTCACGCACACTGCGATGGGTAGGTTTTATCCTTTGAAAATGCATCATAACATGTACAGTTGTTCAATTTGTACTTGGCCACTAGCTAAATAAATGCTCAAATTTGAACAATGTTAACAGCTTAAAGGAAGCTACAGCAAGTGCTTCTTTTATAGTTTGCTAATTACAGATTAGCAGATTAGTTTGCTAATTACAGATAATTTGACATTAACAATACTACAATATGAAATATGTATGTTTATTGGATTTTTTAATGCTTTTATTCATTCAAATAGTGCTTAATAGGGAGTTCCTACACTAGATTTATTAGAAGAATTGTGTATAAATATAAGTTTGTGTTTCTCTGTAGGTTTGCTGTTTTAGGATCCTGTTGTCTATAGGTTTACTGAAAACAATCAGTGTTATGTAGCCACGTAACTCATTTTCAAAGTAGGCCAAACAAGTCTTTGAAAAAAGACAAAGAAATGAAGCAATCTTTTCAACAGGTCTCTTTAATTAACAAATAGATTTACAGTTTAAGGTCACAAACTAGACAAACTATTAGATTTCAAAAGAAAAATTAAAAGATTATCCTTTGCAATGGCAGGGCTTAAACCTAAAACCTTGTGGGGAGCTGCTAATTGGTAAACCAAGACCTTCTCCACTGAGCTATCACTTCTGATTTGTGCAAGCAATCAATAAGCCTAATGAACCAACATGGCTTCTTTTCCATACTTCAATACCATGTAATTCATTTTAAAAGTAGGCCAAACAAGTCTTTCAAAAAAGACAAAGAAATAAAGCAATCTTTTCAACAGGTCTCTTTAATTAACAAATAGATTTACAGTTTAATGTCACAAACTAGACAAACTAATAGATTTCAAAAGAAAAATAATAATGTATCCTTGTCAATGGTGGGGCTTGAACCAACAATCTTGTGGGGAGCTACTGATTGGTAAACCAAGATCTTGCCCACTGATAACTAGGGCACGCAGTCAATAAGCCTAATGAACCAACATGGCTTCTTTTCCATACTTCAACACCATGTAACTCCTATTAAAAGTAGCCTAAACAAGTCTATGGGGGGGGGGGCGCTTGAACGTACAACATTGTGGGGAGCTGCTGATTGGTAAACCAAGACCTTACCCACTGAGCTATCACTCCTGACTAGTGTAAGCAGTCAATAAGCCTAGTGAACTAACATGGCTTCTTTTCTATACTTCAACACTATGTAACCTATATTAAAAGTAGGCCAAACAAGTCTTTCAAAAAGACAAAGAAATAAACCAATCTTTTCAACAGGTCTCTTTAATTAACAAATAGATTTAAAGTTTAATGTCACAAAGTAGACAAAATATTAGATTTCAAAAGAAAAATAAAATTGTATTCTTGGTAATGCTGGGCCTTGAGCCCCCAACTCCATGGGGACCAGCTGATTGGTTAACCAAGACCTTACCCACTGAGCTATCACTCCTGAGTAGTGCAATCAGTCAATAAGCCTAATGAACCAACATGGCTTCTTTTCCATACTTCAACACCATGTAACTCATATTAAAATTAGGCTAAACAAGTCTTTCAAAAAAGACAAAGAAATAAAGCAATCTTTTCAACAGGTCTCTTTACTTAACAAATAGATTTACAGTTTAATGTCACAAAGTGGACAAACTAATAGATTTCAAAAGAAAAATAAAATTGCAGCCTTGTCAATGGTGGGGCTTGAACCCCCAACTCAATGGGGACCAGCTGATCTGTAAACCAAGACCTTACCCACTCAGCTATCACTTCTGACTTGTACATGCAGTCAATAAGCCCAAAGAACCAACATGGCTTCTTTACCATACTTCAACACCATGTAACTCATATTAAAAGTAGGCCAAACAAGTCTTTCAAAAAAGACAAAAAAATAAAGCAATCTTTTCAACAGGTCTCTTTACTTAACAAATAGATTTACAGTTTAATGTCACAAACTAGACAAACTATTAGATTTCAGAAGAAAAATAAAATTGTATTCTTGGCAATGCTGGGCCTTGAACGCCCCACTCCATGGGGACCAGCTGATCGGTTCACCAAGACCTTACCCGCTGAGCTATCACTCCTAACTAGGGCAAGCAGTCAATAAGCCTAATGAACCAACATGGCTTCTTTTCCATACTTCACCATGTAACTCATATTAAAAGTAGCCTAAACAAGTCTTTCAAAAAGACAAAGAAATAAAGCAATCTTTTCAACAGGTCTCTTTACTTAACAAATAGATTTACAGTTTAATTTCACAAACTAGACAAACTAATAGATTTCAAAAGAAAAATAAAATTGTATCCTTGTCAATGGTGGGGCTTGAACCCCAAACTCAATGGGTCCAGCTGATCGGTAAACCAAGACCTTACCCACTCAGCTATAACTTCTGACTGGTGCAAGCAGTCAATAAGCCCAAAGAACCAACATGGCTTCTTTTCCATACTTCAACACTATGTAACTCATATTAAAAGTAGGCCAAACAAGTCTTTCAAAAAAGACAAAGAAATAAAGCAATATTTTCAACAGGCCTCTTTACTTAACAAATAGATTTACAGTTTAATGTCACAAAGTAGACAAACTATTAGATTTCAAAAGAAAAATAATAATGTATCCTTGGTAATGCTGGTTCCTGATCCCCCAACTCCATGGGGACCAGTTGGTTGGTAAAGCAACACCTTAACCACTGAGCTATGACTCCGGACTAGGGCAAGCAGTCAATAAGCCTAATGAACCAACATGGCTTCTTTTCCATACTTCAACACCATGTAACTCATATTAAAAGTAGGCCAAACAAGTCTTTCAAAAAAGACAAAGAAATAAACCAATCTTTCAACAGGTCTCTTTAATTAACAAATAGATTTACAGTTTAATGTCACAAAGTAGACAAACTATTAGATTTCAAAAGAAAAATAAAAAGTGCATCCTTTGCTATGTTGGGGCTTGAAACCACAACATTGTGGGGAGTTGCTGATTGGTAAACCAAGTCCTTACCCACTGAGCTATCACTCCTGACTTGGGCAAGCAGTCAATATGCCTAATGAACCAACATGGCTTCTTTTCCATAGTTCAACACCATGTAACTCATATTAAAAGTAGGCCAAACAAGTCTTTCAAAAAAGACAAAGAAATAAAGCAATATTTTCAACAGGCCTCTTTACTTAACAAATAGATTTACAGTTTAATGTCACAAAGTAGACAAACTATTAGATTTCAAAAGAAAAATAATAATGTATCCTTGGTAATGCTGGTTCCTGATCCCCCAACTCCATGGGGACCAGTTGGTTGGTAAAGCAACACCTTAACCACTGAGCTATGACTCCTGACTAGGGCAAGCAGTCAATAAGCCTAATGAACCAACATGGCTTCTTTTCCATACTTCAACACCATGTAACTCATATTAAAAGTAGGCCAAACAAGTCTTTCAAAAAAGACAAAGAAATAAAGCAATATTTTCAACAGGCCTCTTTACTTAACAAATAGATTTACAGTTTAATGTCACAAACTAGACAAACTATTAGATTTCAAAAGAAAAATAATAATGTATCCTTGGTAATGCTGGTTCCTGATCCCCCAACTCCATGGGGACCAGTTGGTTGGTAAAGCAACGCCTTAACCACTGAGCTATGACTCCTGACTAGGGCAAGCAGTCAATAAGCCTAATGAACCAACATGGCTTCTTTTCCATACTTTAACACCATGTAACTCATATTAAAAGTAGGCCAAACAAGTCTTTCAAAAAAGACAAAGAAATAAACCAATCTTTTTTTAACAGGTCTCTTTAATTAACAAATAGATTTACATTTTAATGTCACAAAGTAGACAAACTATTAGATTTCAAAAGAAAAATAAAAAGTTATCCTTTGCAATGGTGAGGCTTGAACCCATAACCTTGTGGGGAGCTGCTGATTGGTAAACCAAAAGCTTACCCACTGAGCTATCATATCTGTTTTGTGCAAACAGTCAATTAGCCTAAATGAGCCACTTCTTTAATTTCTTATGTCTTTATAAATCATTTTTATATTTTTTACCCATCAAATTTGACCCCGTTACTAACAGTTAAGTACTGACCAAACAGCTAACGAAATAAATAAAGCAGTAATACTAACAAATACACAAAGAACATTTATGTGAATGTATTTTACATGTGATACCACCAACTAGGAAGATAATAAACCACACAGACTGGAATCTGTAACACCCGAGGAATACTGCAAGAACACAAACTGATGACATTGATTTAAACTGGTTTCTTTTCAAAAAGAAAACACTACCAAAACTAAAAGATTGACAAAATTTTAATTCATTTTAGGCATGTTACATTTCCCAAAATAAAAATCCACGATGCTGTGTAGCATCATAGCTACCTTAATAAACTTGTCACTACATTTGATGCCTTTGTTAATGAGATTCCTCAGAATAAATCTCACTGAGAAAACAACTTTTAAATTACAAAACTGTTGGAATATAAAAATTGTTGGAATAGATGATCTATTGTTTAATCAAGAACACACAGTGTGCTTTTAATAATTTTTTAAGGATATTTTTGCTGAAACAATTCAACCAAATGATAAAATCTATTTGGAGGAGAAATGGAAGTAGATGTACTTGTCAGCCATAACAAAAATTCTACTGACAGGTAAAGTGAGTGACTTTACCTTGACATTTTAATGTGAATAACAATAAATTTACCTTGACATGTCATTACAATGGAACCTGTCAAGCCCATATTGAAATGTAGTGAATAATCAGTTCTCAAGTTGATGTATTTGGAAGCAGGAAACAAGTGCAAGTCTAAGGATCTTACAGGGTCTTATGATCCAAACACCCTTGTGGAATATGATTTTGCCAAGAGGCATGTTGGCTTTCAATGACCAAGCCCACAGTTGCTCACAGAAAACCTTCCTGGGGTCAGAACCCAATCTAACCTTTATTTGCAATGTACTTATATTTGTTATCCCTATGATATTTGGTTAAAGAACAAAAAAAGAAAAATAATTGAATAAAACAAATATATAGAAATACAATTCAGTAACTAGGAAACACCAACTTATTCAGTTTGTAGTGCTCCTAAGATAATCTGCTAAATAACACAATCTTTTTTTTATTATTTCAGCTGTGACCATTTTCACAGAATCAAATGATGGTAAAGTATTATGTTTAGTGACCAAACTCAAATAGCAAATATTCTAGCAAATATCTAGAATTTGTAACCTTATTTTTTGTCCGGAGTGCTTCTAGAAACAGTACAAAAAAGGACAATAAGTGTAATGTAGCAGATGTCACATACTCCCATGCAAATATGTTTTATTCAGGATAACAAAATTAACTTCTGTCATGGTAATAAAATATAGACAAAGACTCTCTTTAGCTCTCTCGCTCCTTTGTAGGTTTATAGTGCTGTCTTTCGTTATATAATTGGTAAAATGATGTAATATTAAAAAATATTTTATGAATTAATATTTTTTCCCCTGCAGAAATTGGAACCAAACCACATAGAAAAGGTAGGTCTCTCCTTTACTCTTAATGTTCTATGGATGTAGTGAGGGAAGACATGCAGGTAGTTGGTTTGAAAGAGGCAGATGTAGTGGACAGGGGGTATGGAGACGGATGATCCGCTGTGGCGACCCCTAATAGGAGAAGCCAAAGCAGAAGAAGTAGAATTAGTGTATGTTCTAATTCTCAGTATATTCATTGTAAAATCATGTATAAGAACATGAACATGGCCACAAGCAGGCATTTGGTCCAAAAAACAAAGGTGATGTCCTAATGCATCTTCCATTTCTCGCTCTTTCTACTGTAGGTTTTATGGTGTTTGTGTTTGTGTGGGTTTTGAAGTCATCATCCTGCTCTCTGTGTTAGTAAGAGCATTTTGCATCTACACCAGAATCCATATTAAAATTATACCCCAACAATGCTCATGCTGATGCTACAATTAAACGTGTATATAAATAATATTTTGTGTTTCGGAATGTATTGCATATTGATTGTATAATGTCTTTTTCAAAGGGTTGCTTTTTTTAACTTAAACAAATAAAATCCAGTTCTTCACGCATGACTCTTTAAAATGAATATGGGCATTGTTCACTTTATATACATTTTGTTTACATTAAGTGCTTCTAAAGCCTCAAACTCCAATTCCCATTAGACACCATGATCTACAAACATGGCCGCCAACTCCAATCCAACTCCAATCCAACTCCAAACACAAACTTGCACCTTTTCAGTCAACCTCATAATTATTAATCACACCTGCATCCAATTACACACTCACTCACAGCCACAGTGTAAAAGGATGTTGATTAATTCAGCTGTACAGTAATATACTCAGTTACTTTTACCTTTGTATCCTGTTTTTTTGACCTGTTTGGTACTGTGTTTTTGATTTAGCCCTGTTCTATTATATATTGTTTATTGATCACCCGATTATTTGCATGTTTATCAATTCTGAACCTGTGTGACGATACTGTTATTAAAAATCATTAATTCTATCTTGATCTGAATTTGTATCTGTTCAGCATTCATTACATAACACTCACTCACTTTCACAATTTAAAGCAGAGTTTCTTTGTGATTAGTATTTCCTTCAAAAACATTAAAGTGTGATCGTGCAGGATTAAACTTTCTATTATAATGAAAACCAGAGCCAGTAGAAAGAAGCTACACACATATCTACATTTATTATTGTATATTGTTCATCTTTCTTGTTTTTTTATCCAGTAAATTTAAATACAGGAAGTGAAAGGTTTCAACATCTTTGACACTTCCTCTGTTTCTCAACAAAGAATGTTTTTTTCATGAACAAGATCTCTGGCAAGTGCAAATAGAAGACAAAATGCGGATTCAGATCATCTTTGGAGTCTTGTGCGTTTTCACGCAAACTTCTATGGGTAGGTTTATTCCTTTATGCCGGATTCATTTATAACATGCACAATTGTACAATTTGGGCTTAATGGAATGACAAATGGTATAAATATAGTATGTATAATTAATTTTACATTAATGAAACCATAAGAAAATAGAGAATTCCACTCAGCAAAATAGCATTTTAGACTATTCAGTCAATGAATAATAATAATCCAAGTATTATTTACATTTGTAGATATACATTTTATATTTAATATATATAATTGACTTTTTATTGAAAATCTAAATAATTACTAAGTCCAGCTCCAAATGGACTGTCATTTATTAGAGAATAAAGAGTTGTGTAACAATATTCATAATGTTCTATATCTGTATTTTTGTAGGTTTGCTGTTTCAGGGTGTTGGTATCTGTAGATTTACTGACAATCAGTGTCACGTAGCTCTTGGACAAAAACTTCAACTGCAAATACCCCTGACGGACGGGTTTGTCCTAAGAATGGTAGACTTGACATCTGCCCATCATCGAATTTTAACTTATAACAAAATTACACCAAACCAGATCTCCCCAGATGGCAGTTTGTTAATAAGAATAAAACTATGATACTAACTAGTGCAGAGAGAAACGACTCTGGAACATACATTTTACACACCACTGATACAGAAGGACTGTAACAAGCATATATACGCTCCAGTTATACATTGCAGGTAGGACCACAAAAACAAACTTAACAAAAACTAAATGAAATCTACGTTAGAAGTTAAATCTGCTTTTGACTTTGAAGAAGCTCGTAAGAGAAAGTCATTTATATATTGTTTATATAATGTTTTGTCAGGATAAAATCTATTCATCTACAGTATTTCTTCAGTTTCAAACATTTCAATTTCATGAATGCAGATTATCTAGGAAAGCCGAATTAAAAATTTTTTTGTAATGTTTTAATGCTAGTAACTCTAGTTAAAGTAGTTTGAACATGTTTATAAAGTATTGTCTCGTATTGTCTATAAATGTATAGTGTTGTTATTTATGTCTGTACTTCTGAGAGTCACCAACAGCTGGAACCAAATTCCTTGTGTGTGTGTCAACACACTTGGCCACTAAACCTGATTCTGATGATGTAGAGTACACAGGCAATAAGCATTGCCCTGAGGAAAGCAGGCGTGAGGAATATATGAAGCAGGTTTTTATTTCTGGAGTCTGTAATCTTCAGCTCAGGTGTCCTCAGTCAGTGTGTGGTACAGCTGCTTGGCCTCTGAAGACATTAAACTACACTGTTCTGCTGATGGAGACGACCTCACCTACAGCTGGACTTCTGATTTTAACCCTCAACTGGAGAACGGGACCAGCACACACACACTGAGTAAAGAGCATCATGGAAATGTCACCTGCCTTGTAAAAAATCAAGTCAGCCAAAGCCACAATACTACTGTACTGCAGCCATTTCTGGTAAAACTTTCTTAATGATTTATATAGTAAAAACAACAGTGATACAACAATTAGGGTCAATAATCATAATTTCTTAACAGTTTTTGAGTAATTCCCCACAGATTATTTAAAAACTCCAACAAATTCAAATATGAATGAAAAACTAGGCTATTTAGGGCTTGATTGTTTCTTACTGCCTTAATGTTAATGACAAAAATAATTCAAAGTATGATGTGTCATTTTTATTGAACTCCCATTTTATATAACCAGATGCACTCAATTCAGATTTCTGATTGCAAAGACTCAATGACCACGACATTAGCTTTTGCGTAGCTTTGTTCATTACATCAAACACCCAGTGTTATTTAGCAGACACTCCATACCAGTAACACATACAGGATAACGCCATGTCAGGGTAACAAAACATACACACAGATTGTAGTTCTATTTTGCAGTTTTCTTTTGCTGCTGCTGATTTTTTTTTTATTTATATATTTTTTTGTTTTCTGCAGTGTCCAGTCCCACGAAAAGTAATCATAGTAAGCCTCAGTTCTTTTCTTTCCTATTATTTTTGTATTCCTGTATAATCTAATTCCCAGTTTAATCAGTGTACAAAACCACAAGTAGGCATTTGCTCAAGCACTCTCCCTGTCTATGTCTTTCTATTGCAGGTTTCATGGTGTTTGTGTTTGTATGGGTTTTTGAAGTCATCATCCTGCTCTCTGTGTTAGTGGGAGCATTTTGCATCTACAGCAGAATCCACAGTAAAACAGTGAATAACTGAGAATCAAACTTTAATACTTACTAACATGGAAAAGGGGCACATGATTCGAATCACAGAACCGGTACTAATTGTGAGTTGTTTTTCTTAAGTTTTATTTTTTTTTTGGAAATCAAATATTAGTTGTAGCATTTTCGTTGCAGAATGTCTTTTCTGAAGGATTACTTTTGGACAAACATAATGCAGTTCTTTATGTATAACACTTAATAATGCACAAGTACATTGTTTGCTGTGATGAAATGGTCGGGTCACACTACTTCCCATGATGCGGCCTTTAAACTTGGCTGCGCTGGACTACAACTCCCAACACACACACACACACACACACACACACACACACCACACACACACACACACCACACACATACGCACAGCCACAGCTTAAAAGAAATTTATTTAGCTTTTTTTATTTATCCTGTTTGACATCAATCATACTGTGGATTTTATTCAAGCTTGTCCTATGATATCCTGTTGGTTAATCATCCAGTCATTTGCCTGTTTATTAATTCTGAACCTGCCTGAAAATAATGTTTATTAAAAATATCTTGACCTGCATTTACATTTGTCCAGCATTCATTACATAACACTCGCTCACTTTTACAAGTATTTCCTTGAAAAACATGACAGAAAAAATCTAAAAATTTAAGTAAAGTATGTGATCTTGTTGGAATAAATTGTCTCTTGTATTAACAAGAGCCAGTAGAAAGATAACACAATCTGAAGATTGTAAATTTGTGTATATAATATTAAAAATAATACAAATTAAATACAACTAGAATGATACAATGTGGCCACATGTGTTATGCAACCATTAAATAATTATTTGCTTTGCTGAAGCTTTTATTTGCCATTTAATTTTACAAGTACTGTATTCGCTATGGAATGGTAATCTGGGGTTGCATTTGTCAAATTGTACATACAACTAGGGAGGGAGCTGCTTAGGTTCCTGACCAGAGTTTTATTAATCCCCCGAATTTTCCCTGGTTACCTCCTGTTTGGTATAAACAGTAAAATGACATCAGACACCATGCTTTTAGATCACAGTAAAAAGAGCAAAATTTAGCTAGTTGTTTGAATTCCAACAACAACAAAATAAAAGAAGAGAAAATTAAAATAAATTGTGCATGACAAATATCCAACCAAACCACAGTGGCAAGGTCTAGTTCTTCATATAGGAACATTCACAGGAGCTCAGCCATTGAAATACATTATGGAAATAACAAACTACATTTTCCTCAGCAACAGAGAGCTGATTATTGATCAAATTTATTAATATATTTTGAAGAATTTAAATGGGCAGCTACAGTATATAAACCTAGACATTTATTGCTGTTTTTTTTTTTTTTTGTCCATATCTTTTCTCTACAATGAAAAAATAAGTAAAAAAAAATAATAAAGGAAGTGAAAAATATTAAATATAAGTACTAAACTTCCACTATTTCTCAAAGAAGGATTTTTAGGGCATTAAAAGAAAGGCTTTGCCTTGCATTTGTCATTTCTCCTTATTCAATAGCTTTATTAAGTTCAGAGAGAAGAGTGTTTTCTGGACGAAATGAAATTGCAAGTTTTCTTTTTAATCCTGTGGATTTTCACACAAACTGCTATGGGTTGGTTTTTATCAATCTTTCATGGTATATAAAGTAATATGCAGTAGAGATAGAGAGTAGAAGATAACATGCTCAAATGATATACAAGATGGCGCTGGCGAGGTTGGCTTCCTTCACGACTGCTCCGGCTACACTTGCAACTAATACCTGGACTTCTCTCTCCGTCTCACTTCTCCTTCAATGCACAATTATTTTTGCACAATGTATATGACACCTTAAATCTGAACTGTCAGTTTAACCTTGGACTTTCACAGCACAGTGTATGTTTGTCACCTTATACTGCACATTTTAAGGACAAATCACACTGCAACACTTTAATCTGACATCTTTAGTGTCTTACACAATATGTGCAGAATGTCGATGATTGTCTACTGGACAACTGTCAGAAGGCTACTGGACAACTGTCAGAAGGCTTCCACCATGATTGTAACACCACGAGTCATTTTCTGAGATACTGAATTTTGGGTTTTCATTAGCTGTAAGCCATAATAATCAAAATTTATAAAATAAACACTTGAATTTTTTCAGTCTGTGTGTGATGAATCTATATAATATACGAGTTTCACTTGTTGTATTGAATGACTAAATTAAATCAACTTTTTAATGATATTCTAATTTACTAAGATGCACCTGTGTATATGTATATATTATTCATCCATTATATTATACTTAACCTAATTTTCATACTTTCAGTTATTCGATACATTCAATATACAGTGAAACCCCGGTGTATGAGATTAATTCGTTCCTGAAAACCGTTCGTGTTCCCATATGCTCGAATTGCTAATATGCTAAGAATGAATGTAAAAGCAATGAATCTGCTTTTTTACAATTTCTACAATTTCTTTATTTATTTCAATAGTTATTCTTTTTACAACCTTCTTTCCACCGCTATCGCTACACTTCTTGGGACCCATGATGCTGAATTTATAGTCGAATAAAACAAAAACACTATAAAACAGACAAAAGCACAATATTCACACAAGAGAACGATGAGAATGCACTCAGAACAATGTCTATGAAGTGACTAAGCATGAAGCGTGGGGACGGAGGTGAGTGACGAGCAGAACGCTTGACTGGAACTGAAAAGCGTCAAAAGAAATGCTCGCACTCCTACAAGGCACTCGTACACTGGGGTTCCACTGTACTTATACTTTAAACTTTTTTAAATTATTAACTTCATTTTTATCCTTACATTCTATTTCGTTTTTTCATGTTTACAGGTTGTACATTTATAAAAAAGCGGCTCTGCCCGATGTGAGAAGGGTAAATAGTTCATGGTTGTGGTGAGGGGTACCTTTGGTAATGCCCCTTGCCCTTTGCAGACAGCGTTTGTTGCAAATGTCTTTTAGCATGGGAAGCTGAGTGCTGATGATTCGCTGGGTGGTGTTTACCACCCTTTGAAAGGCTTAACAGTCTGAATCAGTTCAGCTGCTGTACCACACTGAGATGCAGTTTGTGTGGATGCTCTCAATGGTACAGTGGTAAAAGTTCTCCAGTACTTTTAAGTCTGTATTTAAGAAAATACAGGTGCGAGTTTAGAGACCAGGTGAGATCCTCAGAGATGTGGATTCTAAGGAACTTGCTTGTACACGCTCAACAGCATCTCTATTACTGTGAATGGAAGCATGAGTGTGATTGCCGGCTCGTCTGAAATTCACAATGACCTTTTTCGTCTTCTTGGGGGTGAGTTCCAGGTTATTGTCCTTCCACCATGCTACTAGAAGCTGGATCTTCTTCCTGTAAGCCCAGTGCTCCAGTCAGACTGGAGGAGGAGGTCCATGTATGTCAGGGCAGAATAAAGCACAGTGGAAATAGCATCCTCTGTTGACCTCTTTGGCTGATAGGGCAAATTGGTATGGGTCCAGAGTGGGTGGCAGACAGGCTTTAGGGTGTGGAAAGACCAGTCTTTTGAAGCACTTTATCATGACGGGTGAGTGCGACAGAACAAAAGTCACCGAGTTCTGTTGCAGTGGAGTGCTTTGCCACTGGCACAATGGAAGCAGACTTGAAGCAGGTGAGGACAGTTGCCTGGGTCAAGGACAGATTAAAGATGCCTGTAAAGACCTCAGCCAGATGCTCAGCGCATGCTCTGAGTACTCGACCAGGGATGCCGTCAGGGCCGGCTGCTTTCAGTTCATTCACCCTGCCCAGGGTAGCACACACTTCAAAGGTGGAGAGTGTGAATGGCTGCTCACGTGTTAATAGATCTGCTTTGAGCATGGGCTCCATGTCCCCCTTTTCAAAACAAGTATAGGAGAGGTTGAGCTCAACGGGAGTGAGGCAGAGCTGGTTAAAGGTGTCCCGCTGGGTGCAGTGCTCCTGCAAATGCTACTGAATCAGCTGTTTGTATGCTTTGTGAATAATATAATCTAACATTCTAATAATAATGTTCCCTACTTTCATCTTTCTCTGTAGGTTTGCTGTGTCAGGATCCTGTTGTATGTAGTTTTACTGCGAGTGATCAGTGTTATTTAGCTCCGGGACAACGACTTCACCTGCAAATACCTCCGGTTGTTGTGTTTAGCATAATGATGGAGTTTCCTCCAAACCTGTTATTTTAAAATACAGAAAAACCCAGAGTAACCCACCAAAAACAAATCCCCCAAGATGGCAGTTTCTTACCGAGACTAATGCTTTGATACTCACCAGTGCAGAGGGAAGCGACTTTGGAACATACGTTTTAAACACCATTGACAAAAGTGGAACTACGAGTGGCACATATACTCTCAAAGGTAGGACCGCACAACCTCCAACCACAATTCACAG
This sequence comes from Silurus lanzhouensis, assembly GCA_039877035.1. Lineage (NCBI taxonomy): Eukaryota > Metazoa > Chordata > Actinopteri > Siluriformes > Siluridae > Silurus > Silurus lanzhouensis. The sequence goes on along the minus strand of JBCEWE010000470.1, from coordinate 67,722 downwards.
CACACTACAAAAAGATATTTCACATATGTATTATTGATCAACTTTGTTTATATTTTAGGTTTAAATAAATAAGCTTTAAATAAAGGTTTAAATAAACATCAAAAAGGTTAATTTCATCTAATGAATCTTAATGAAACTAAACTTTTTCATTAATTATTTTCAATAAATTTGCAAAAATGAATTGAATCCATTCTGGAATAAAGCTGTAACATAACAAAATGTGGAAAAGGTGAAGTGTTGTCAATAGTAAATACTTTTATATTATAAATTGAATTAAAAAAAAACTTTTGTAAGACTCAGTCGATGCAGATCAGTACTGTACTGCAAACACATCTGACCTACAGGCATAATCTGAAACACTGACAGACTCAGGGAAAGTTTAGGTTATGAAGATGTGCAGCATTGTAGCATTGGTGAACTTGTCACTAGATGATGAATACAAATAAATACAGCAAACATTAACAGCTAGGAAACACCTACTGATAGAAGGATTCAGTATAAGAGCTTCCCAGTGCAGGTTTGCCCAGATAATCTGTTAATATAATGATTTTATTGAACTTTTATTCACACCGTGTACAAATGGTAAGTCTCTCAGTTCTTTTATTTTCCTGCTGTTCTTATATATCTGTGTGCTATTTCACCCCCTGAGACTGATGATTTCTTACTGACCAAAAAAACAGCAGATACCTAGGATACTTGTTTTAGGTAAAATTCCTGATCGGAGTGTAAATGATACAGTAAAATTAGAAGGCAGATACAAAGTTCACATAGCTTATATACTCTCTCTTTTCCTCTCTTTCAGGTTTCAGGGCGTTTGTGTGCATCTTTGTAATCATCATCTTGCTGGTACTGATTGTGATGGCTTTTTGTTTATACAAAAAACTGAAAACTGAGAGAACTCAGCAAGGCTCTGATATGAACCAACATGGAAAAGGTGCACATGAACAAAAAAGTAAAAAGAAAGAAAATGTAATGTCTAAAGCTTCCTTTGTGATATAAATGCAATGATTGCAATGAGTCATTTCCTTTCACAGGTCAAGAAGCGTGTGAACCTGATATGTGAAGAGAAGTTGCTCTCCTCATGTCAGCAATCATCGACCCTCAGCCACCAGAAATGCATAGGCTTTAATAAAAAGAAGAGTAACAGAGAAAACAGATTCAATTACTCAATATAATTTTCAGAAACCAGCCTCATGAGTCCTGGAGATTTCAAGTTGTTTTTTGAAGCTTTATTTTAAATGTTCTTTGATGTTTCAGCATTTTTCTTTCTTACACACAATTAAATGGCCAGTCTAAGTGTTTGTCTTTACATATGCAAAAAGCAATATATATATATATATATTATATATATATATATATATATATATATATATATATATATATATATATATATATATATATATATATATAGTACAAACTAAATGTTTGGACACACCTTCTCATTCAAAGAGTTCTCTTTATTTCCATGACTATGAAAATTGTAGATTCACACTGATGGCATCAAAACTATGAATTAACACATGTGGAATTATATATGGAATTATATACATAACAAAAAAGTGTGAAACAACTGAAAAATGTCATATTCTAGGTTCTTCAAAGTAGCCACCTTTTGCTTTGATTACTGCTTTGCACACTCTTGGCATTCTCTTGATGAGCTTCAAGAGGTAGTCACCTGAAATGGTCTTCCAACAGTCTTGAAGGAGTTCCGCGAGAGATGCTTGGCACGCGGTCCAGCTCACCCCTAAACCATCTCGATTGGGTTCAGGTCCGGTGACTGTGGAGGCCAGGTCATCTGGCGCAGCATCCCATCACTCTCCTTCTTGGTCAAATAGCCCTTGATGCCTTCAGTGTGACTACAATTTTCATAGTCATGAAAATAAAGAAAACTCTTTGAATGAGAAGGTGTGTCCAAACTTTTGGTCTGTACTGTATATAAAATCAGCATGTTAAGGTTTTACTTGTCAGGTCTGTGCTGGACTCCATTTCCCATTAGACTCTGTGACCTTCAAACATGGCTGCCCAGGACTCCAACTCCTGTGTGTTGATCATCCAACAATGTGCCTGTTTACCAATTCTGATTCTGAACATACTGCTTATTAAATCTGTCTTGACCTGCATTGGTATCTGTCTATCTGTGTCTAACTCATTTTCACAACTGTAGTCAAGTTTCTTTATGATGAGTATTTCTTGGGAAAACGTTAAAAAAGAAATTAAAGTGAGTAATTGTGCAGGATTAAACTTTGTTATAATGACAACTAACACCAGTAAAAAGATGACACGATCACATGATTGTGGATTTGTATAAATAAATATACAATGTGTCAAAATCACTGTGTGATACAAAACCATGAAATACAGGGTAAAAAAAAAACATCTATTCACTTGTGATGTTAATCTTTTAGGGAAAATTAGATCATGTACATTTTAGTTGGAACAATATTACATTCATTTCCTTATTAACAAAGGATCATGTTTTGTCAGGATGTTTTTGTGGCATGACTTTACAGCACAGCACTTTATTCCACTTCTCACTGGATATGATGTGAGTCCTTCAGTGCTTCTCTATGGTGTCTTACATTAGACACACTGGCAACTTCTGTGATTGTTTCAAGAGCAACATTAGCTGGCTGTTTGTAGGTCATCAACACTGCATGAGAAAAAAAGACACCGTGTGAAGAATAATGCGAATGAAACCACAGTGGTGAGGTTATGCACAGCACTGTGCACACTTAAATAATTAGTCAATGAAGAAATACATTTCCTTAAGCAACAGAGGGATTTGTATTAACAAAAACATGAATAAATTAAAAAGACTGTTACAGACAAGATACAAACACCTACTATCTACTCTAAATTAACAATTTATTGTTGCATGCTGTCCATCTTTTTTCTCTTTGATGATGTCCAGGAAGTTAGAATGCAGGAAGTGAAAGGTTTGAGACTTCCTCTGATTCTCAGTAAAGCATTTTTTTTTATTCAAGTACAAATAGAACACTCTTTTCTCTTTTCATCACAAAATGAGTATACAGGTCATCTTTGGAGTCCTGTGCATTTTCATACAAAATGCTATTGGTAGGTTTTGTTCTCTCAAAATGCATGATTCAAATATATAATGTCCAGCTGTACAATGTGCTTAAGGAAAGACAAACCTAAATATTGTTTAAGCTAATAAGATCGAAGAGTTGTGTGATAATGTTCTATATTTGTTCTTTTCTTTGTAGGTTTGCTGTTTCAGGATCCTGTTATATGTAGATTTACTGTGAATAAGCAGTGTTCTGTAGCTCTGGGACAACGACTCCACTTGCAATTACCTCTGGTGAATGGGTTTAACCTAAACATGAGAGACAACACGTCTGCTGTACATGTGATTTTAAGATACAGAAAAAGTAATCCACAAAATCAAAATCCCCAAAGATGGCAGTTTTATACTGAGACTAATACGATGATACTATCCAGTGCAGAGAGGAACGACTCTGGAACATACATGTTAGACACATTTGATGAAGAAGGAACTGCAGCAGACAGTTATATTCTCCAGCTACGCATTGAAGGTAGGACCAAACACACACACTAATCATAATCCACAGCACACTACAAGTAATTACACATATATTCAATACAAGCATCCATTCAAACTATATTCTTCCTCTCAAGTTTGTTTTATTATTGAAACTCTTTCAAAAAGATCTATTTGCCTAACAATATCATTTAAAAAAATCTAAACTGAAAATGTTTTTAATACTGTTTGAACTTAAACATAATCATGAATCATGAGTCGACAGAAATATTTGAGGAAATCCTTAATAATATTTCAATCAAGAAATACAACATTTTAATTTTATGAATAAAGGTCATGCAGACACTGGGATTTTGTACAAAGAAAGTTTTAAAATGCAGTAATGTGGTTGTAGTAGTAACTCTAATTAGAGTGGTTTGTAAATGCTTCATAAAGTAATTACATTTGTGATACAAATATTCTTAATTATAAATGTTAATATGCCTCCATAGTAATTCATCCTCAGGTCTCCTCAGAGCCACTGGGAACAGGAAACCCAAAGCACTGATGTGCAGTAGATTCATGTGCATGGTGTAAAGTACACAGGCAATTAACTATTTAGCTGTGAGAAATGCTGGAGGAAAGCAGGAGTGATGAATGTATGAAGTGCATCTCTACCAACAAGTCTTTTACTCTGTAATATGCAGCTGAGGTGACCACAGTGAACTTGTGGTACACATGCTTGTCCTCTGAGGGCATAAAAGTGTACTGCTCTGCAGATGGAGACAATATCACATACAGCTGGACTTCTAATTTACACCCACATGCTCAGCTGGAGAACGGGACCAACAACCATACACTAAGTAAAGAGCACAATGGCAAAGTCACCTGTTTCATAGAAAATCACGTCAGCCATCACCACAATACCACAGTACTGCACCAGTGTTCCAGTGAGTCTATCTTTTACTAATTATATTTAATCAACAGCAACGACACAACTTTTCAATATCACTACTTATGCTTTCTATGACAAAGATTTCCCTGATTACCTAAAAGAAATATGATCGATGCAAAACCTTCCATTAAAAAGCTTTAAAAATATGATCAGAATCAGAAATCGCTTTATTAACCAAGTACGTTTACACACAAAGAATTTGACTTGGTAAAAGCTTCCAGTGCAGGAGAATAGAAGTACAGACATAATATAACAAAATATAAGTAAAACAGACAATTTAATAATGCACTATATACAACGTAGTATAAATAAAATGTTAAAGAAGTAAAATGATAAAAGAACTGTAAAAAAAAAAAAAAAAAAAGCTGGTGAGGGATGTATTATTTATACCTGACAAAAAATAAGGGACAAAAGGTTGAAATCTATGATGTAATTTTTAAAAAGAATACACAATTGTAATTATTGACAAATAACTGTGTATAAGGAATGCTGTTATATAATGCTGGGTAGAGCAACTTGCTCTGTGATGGGCCACATTATAACACAGTTGATTATTATCCTAGTTAATTTTCTAACTGGGTATTTTGTCAGGTATAACTACAATATTGTTCAGTTTGTAGGCATTAAGGATATTTCAGGTTTATAGACGACTAGAAAATACAGCTGGAACTGGTATCATGCAAGATGCAGTAAAAAATGGCCAGAAGGTCTTATCCAGTGTGCCACATCATTTTATATGGCCTGCGAGCACTTAAATAGCATATAATGGTTTTAAAATAAAAGCCTATGCATTTTTGTTAACACTTTCTTATTTAACAATATGTAAATGGGGTAGTTACATGATGAGCTTTTTCTAGTAAGTGCTAGTAAGAAAAGTTAAACGCTGCTAAGTAGGAAAGGAAGAGAAAAGCATGGAAAAAAAGCAGTGGATCTGATCACTTTGAAAGGCAGTGCACTTTATGAAACCGAAGCAGTGCAACTTTAGAAGCTCCTGCGTGCTAATGGCGAGTCAATATCATGCTATCTGTTCATTCAGAATAATCTACTCACTTGTTTACATTCATACTGTATTTGGATACATTTGGTCACATCCATAGAAAACTTTCTATATTCGAAGATTCTAGTGCTGCTTTTTCCAAGACAATCTGTGTTACTAATTCCTTCTCTGAAACTACTATAACAATTGACTACTGACCAAAACACAGGAGGATGTTTCTCCTCAAAGCTACTTTTTGGCTCAAATTTCTAAACACAGTGCTTCTCGATAAGCTAGAATAAAAGCACAATAATATTATATAGCATACTATGCACACTCCGATATGAATGTGTTTAACAGGAACTTGTGGCAAGTCTCTCTCTCTCTCTTTCTCTTTCTTTCTCTCTCTTTAAGGTTTCATCCCATTGTTCACGTTAGTTTGGCTCTTTGAAATCATCATCTTCTTGTCGCTGTTAGCGGGAACTAATTTATACACAAGACTCAAAGAAACAAAGAACAAAGAACAACTCAGTGATAAAAAAAGGTAACAATATGCCATAAAGTAAAAGAAAGACTATCACAATCTACAAAGTGTAATGTTTAAGTTTCCTTCCACAGATCAAGAAGCTCTGTAAATCTGGATTAAGAAGAAGAAGCAATTTATGGTTGCACTTCTCTATGCCAGCAATTTATCCATCCTGAACCAGCAGAAATGCATAAACAAAAAAATAATAGATGAAAAACACAGAAAACACATTTAATTACACAATCTACTTTTTTCAGAAACCAGCTTCCGATAGATTTCTTGATGAAACATTTGCACACAAGTACAATTTTTCTGTTGTTTATTTAAGCTTTATTTTATATGTTCTTTAATAATCAGATCTTACAAATTCAATGCTGACTTCACAATGACACTTTTGTAGAAATAATTGTTGTACTTTCTCAAAATAAATTGAATTCAAACTTAATTTTGTGATTGAAATGAAATGAAAACTACCTGGGTGTTTAGAGACTAGTCATTGCATACTGTAAGATCATGCACAGAAGTTCGGTCAAGCACATGGAAATACTTTTCTCCCTTTAGAGAGCTGTTTATTGATAAACCTAATAATACAATTTTTAACGATTTTAATGAACCAGCTAAACACACATCCACATTTATTGCTGCAACAAATTCCTCTTTTCTATCTGCCTGGCAAGTGCTATGTCCCTCAAAGCCTTCAAGCCAGTTCCATAACTTGGGTGAATTTAACCCCATTGTTGGAGTGCAATGCACATACCTTCCATTATGGGGGGATTACTGGTGGTTCATATGCTTTTGGACATTTATCAAGCCTTGTCTTTATGCTCAGTGTGCACCCAAGCCAAGGTTCCACAAACTTGCCCAGCAACATTGGACCCACAACTTTTGTTTGACTATAAGTTCAGTGTCTGTATCTGTATAATTATAGTATAAAAACCCACAGCCCACAGTTGGGTTTCCCACAGGAAGCATGTATGGACTAACACACATGGGGTCAATGAGGGTTTAGTTTGCCCTTTCTACACTACTCTACAGTAAACTCACCCAATACCTTGTTGTTAATGCATGATAAATCTAGTAATGGTGGTCCACCTCACAACATACAGGACTGCTACTGTAAAATCTGCTATTACAGTTTTTCTCAAATGCTAAAACACATTTCACAAACGTTTCCTCCATGTTCCCCAATGTCTAAACACAACACCCTTTTCTAAAACTACATTAACACAACCACACCTTCTCACTTCAAAATTCAAACTTTCACACAAAATAGCAGCTCGAAGCTTTCAAAAATGTAAACACTATACACATCATTACACACTACAGCAAAACAATTGAAAACACAATGCTCAATTTGTGAGAAGGTTCTTTGTTTTATAACTGCCAATGCATATTTTTGAAACTTTACAGTTATGGATGTTCTTAGATCTCTGCAGAGGATTAGGCATTTAGATTTGAAAGTTTCATATGAAGAGTATAAATCTATAGTAAATTCTGCATGTACACTACTGTAACACAACTCAATGCAAAAACAGAATCTATTGCACACAACAGTGCTCTTGAAAACATCATCAGGGTGTGAAGTTTTTTTATTTACTTTATTCACACCACACACACACACACACCACAATCACTGTGTGGCATCATGTCGCTGAGCTGCATCGGGCCACATCACCTCATCCACATCGCAGGTTATATTGTCTCTTGCCAGGCACCGTGGGATAAACGCCCTGGAATGGCGAATCCATCCTTGGAAGGCCTCCACTGGGATGTCAACACAGGCCAGCTCCATTGCCCTTAGGAGGTTCTCTCTAGTGTATGGTTATCTGTCATAAACCTTCCATCTCCATAATGAGGAGAACTCCTGTATAGGGTTCAGGAAAGGGGAGTAGGGTGGCAGACAGACGTTTAAAAAGTGGTTACTGTTGATGGTGAACCACTCTCTGATTTGGTTTGTTTTGTGGAAGCGTACATTGTCCCAAATGATCACATAAATTTGATGTGCGGGCCCAGGATGGTGTTGTTGGTGGTCCAGGAGGATGTCTTTTAGCTCTTTGGCCAATGATGGCTCTTTGGCCAATGATGTTACGGCCTTATTGCCTTCGTTTCTGCAGGTTGAAGCCAGTCTCATCCAGAAAGAGGTACTCATGAGGTCTGGCCATCGTGTCCAACTGTAATATCCTCTGTGAAAATGTGAAAGTGCACAGGTGTTCAGAACAACAGTCAATCAGGTAGCACAGTATTGTCCAGAAGTAATGTAGGCCACTGAGCAACACAGTATGTCCACTAACTGTACTGTGAACATGGATGTATACTTATTTGCACATACTCGTAACCTAGGTCTTTGTGTCGTGCAGAGTTGCGCTCAAAGGGAACGCTATAGACCTGTTTCATCCGCATCTTTTGGCGCCGGAGAACTCGGTCTATTGTGGCTAAGCTGACATCATCAATGCTCTCAAAGTTGACATTATCAGCAATGACTTTGTCTCTGATCTCCCGGAGTCTGATAAGGTTGTTCTCACGAACCATATCCACAATGAGGGTTTCTTGTGCCGCTGCAAATATGGCAACCCTCCCACCTCTATGTGGCATTCTTTCAAAGAAAGAAACATGTGTTGTCAGATTTACAATACAGTAACAACTGATTTGAAACCAATAGACTACTTTTACAGGCTTGTAAAATTGTATTGTGACAAAGAAAGCAATAGAGTACAATACCTGTTGTGTTGTCTGAATGCCCTGATAATGGTGCCACGGTGAACCTACTCAGGTTTGGACGGACTCGTAGTCCTCCTTCAGCCATTGTCATGCCATGGACAATGACATGGTCAATGACTGTTGCTCACATCTCATCCGTAATGATGGTGCGAGGTTGTCTTGCTCTCCCTTCTTGACCTTCTCCTCTCCCTTGTTGGCCATTTTTTTAGCAAAAAAAGGGGCTGCAAATGCCCCTGGAGGATGCATTCAGTCTCTGGAGTAGAGACAAGACTTTTACTGACTGTTCAATTTGCAAATATAGAAAAACCCAAAGTAACCCACCAAATCTAAATCTTCCAAGATGGAAGTTTGTTAATGATAATAAAACTATGATACTAACCAGTGCAGCGAGAAGCGACTAAAAATAGATTTTAGAAACCTTAGAAGCAAGTGGAAGCAGTAGAAGCATATTTGATCTCCAGTTAAAGGTTGAAGGTAGGACCACACAGGTTAATCTTTTACAAGTTATTTTAAAATGTACAAAGTATGACCATTTATTATGTACTCTAATTTTAATTGTATAGTATGACTGTGCTATGTTTGTGTTTAACACTTGTGGGCCACCATAATAATTTTTCTTGTGATACTTATCTGTAATCTGCAGCTATAATTACCTCAGTAAACACGTGGTATAGATGCTTGTCTGCTGATGTCACAAAAGTGCACTGTACTGCTAATGGAGAGAACCTTGTCTTCAAATGGAATTCTAATTTTACCACATACACTCAAAGAGTGCTCTCTGGAGCAAAGCATTTTCATTGTCATGCTAGTGCAATCTGCGCAGTCAGCTTCCTTCGAGAACTGACTAAGCATGCTCCGCACACATGACTCTATTGGTCCAGACACTTCCAGTGCTGTTGTTTGGTATTCTTGCTCTTATTGCGTTATGAATTGCAGCTTTTGAAAGGGAATATCTTGTAACCCTGTTGCCTGAAAAAAGCGAGAACAAGATGCTACACCCCATTGCTGCACTTTGCCCATGTCTGGACACCTCTTCAGACACAGGCGTAAACTGAAGGTGGGCCCGCGTTACCTCTATAGATAGCCTCACAGATGTGCGCATTAAAATGTCATCAACGCCACGAAGAAGAAAACCATATCAAACCACATTGGTTAAGTCTAACTCAGAACATTTGATCGTGGACAGGAGCCCACTAAATTATCAATTACATTAAAGGTTTGCAATTTGAAAATTGTAAAGGACCAGCTATACACATAATCTACATTTATTGTTGCATTCTGTATATCTCACCTTTGTGTACCATAATCTAGACTACAGGAAGTAAAAAGTTTCAAAAATAACTATAGGACTTCCTCAATTTTTCAGCAAAGGAGTTATACTGCTATAAATTGAGATTCAAGTTATGATCAAGATCTCTATGCATAGAGAGGACTGTTATCTTGACAAAATGAAAATACATGTCATCTCTAGTGTCCTGTGGATTTTGACAGAATCTACTTTGGGTAGGTTTTATTATTTGAGAATATGTCATTAATAACATGTACGGCTGGGCTTTATGGAGTGAGATATGGTAAACTGTAGTTTAAAAAATTTGAATTGAATCCTGTCAGTCATTTTAGGGAGCTTCTTTGTGATTTCTTTTTTTCAAAATATTGCCCACTAATTTCATTATTGAAAACTGCTGGACAGTACTGAATCCAGCTCTCCTGTAATAACAGACTAATATTTATTATAGGCTAAAAAGTTGTGTAATAATATCACTGTATAATATTTTTTCCTTCCCTGTAGGTTTGCTGTTTCAGGATCCTGTTATCTGTAGATTCAATAAGACTGACCAGTGTTCTGTAGCTCTGGGACAACAGCTTTACTTGCACATACCTCTGGTGGATAGGTTTAAACTATACATTATAAACAAGACATCTGCCAGATATCTAATATTAATGTTTAAAAAAAACAACCATAACTCATCAAAATCATATCTCCCCAGATGGCAGTTTGTTAAAGAAAATAATACTATGATACTAACCAGTGCAGACAGGAGTGACTCTGGAAGATGCATTTTAGAAACCTTTGATGCCGGAGGGAATGCAACAGGGAGATATACGCTCCAGCTGAACATTGAAGGTAGGACCACACAACCTGTAATCACAATCCACAGAACACTATAAACCTTCATGTACACTACAGTCTGTTTCTTAAGCTTTTTATAATATTATAATAATATATTTGAAAATGTTGAAAAAGTTACTTCCATTTATTAAAGTAGAATGTCATCTAATTACATCTGCAGATATGTGATTGTGGAAATTATTTCATATTCTTTTCTCAAGAACTAATAAATAATTAAATAAATTAAATAAATAATTAAATAAACATATAATGGCTACAGGGAATTTAGGAAGTGAAATTTCTGGTCTCGTATGCCCACACACACACACACAAACACACACACACATATATACAGTGCCCTCCACAATTATTGGCACCCCTGTTTAAGATGTGGTCGTGGACTTCTAAAAATTCTCCTTTTTTTTTAAAACAACATAGAACCCAAATGCAAAAAAAGAGAAAAATCCAACCTTTTATTTAAGTACATAACTTTGGTGGTAAAAAAAAATCACACATTTAGAAAAAAAAAAAAAACTTGAAATCATGTGTGCCACAATTATTGTGGCACACATGATCCCTAACAATTCCTCTGAAAAATGTATTTTTTTTTTTTTATATATATTTTTCTGTAGTTGCTAAGGTTGGTCAGGGTATCTAGGGACTTTTAATTAGTAATTCATGATTTCCTGTTTCCCTGGGGTATAAATACGACGTGACACAGAGGCCTAATTCTCTTACCCATTTGTCAACATGGCAAAGACAAGAGAACACACCATTCAAGTAAGGCAGATGTGTGTCGACCTTCATAAGTCAGGCAATGGCTACAAGAAAATAGCCACTCGCCTTAACTTGCCGGTATCTACAGTCAGAGGAATCATTAAGAAGTTTAAAACAACTGGAACAGTGACAAACAAGGCTGGAAGAGGTCCCAAGTTTATCTTGCCACAACGCACAGTGAGGAGGATGGTAAGAGAAGTAAAAAAAATTCCCAAGCTCACCGTCACAGAATTGCATCAAAGAGTGGCATCTTGGGGTCACAGAGTCTCCAAAACAACCATCAGACGCTCTCTACATGCCAACAAGCTGTTTGGGAGGCATGCAAGGAAAAAGCCTTTTCTCACTAACACTCACAAACGTAAACGTCTGGAGTTTGCTAAGCGGTACTGGGACTTCAACTGGGATCATGTGCTTTGGTCAGATGAGACTAAGATTGAGCTTTTTGGCAACAAACACTCTAAGTGGGTCTGGCGTAAAACAAAAGATGAGTACGCCGAAAAGCACCTCATGCCCACCGTGAAGTATGGTGGAGGATCTGTGATGCTGTGGGCCTGTTTCTCTTCCAAAGGTCCTGGGAACCTTGTTAGGGTGCATGGCATTATGAACGCTTTGAAGTACCAGGATATTTTAAATAAAAACCTGATGGCCTCTGCCAGAAAGCTGAAGATGGGTCGTCATTGGGTCTTTCAGCAGGATAATGATCCAAAACGTGGCAAAATCTACACAAAAGTGGTTCAGCAGTCACAAACTCAAGGTCCTCCCATAGCCATCTCAGTCCCCAGACCTCAACCCAATCGAAAACCTGTGGGGCGAGCTAAGGAGAAGAGTGCATAAGAGAGGACCCAGGACACTGGATGATCTAGAAAGATTGTGCAAAGAAGAATGGTCAAAAATCCCTCTCTCTGTGTTCTCCAATCTTGTGAAATGTTATAGGAGGAGATTAAGTGCTGTCTTGTTGGCAAAAGGAGGTTGTACAAAGTATTAACATCAGGGGTGCCGATAATTGTGGCACACATGATTTCAAGTTTTTTTTTTTTTCTAAATGTGTGATTTTTTTACCACCAAAGTAATGTACTTAAATAAAAGGTTGGATTTTTCTCTTTTTTTGCATTTGGGTTCTATGTTGTTTTTAAAAAAAGGAGAATTTTTAGAAGTCCACGACCACATCTTAAACAGGGGTGCCAATAATTGTGGAGGGCACTGTATATATATATATATATATATATATATATATATATATATATATATATATATATATATATATAATTTTAATATCACACCAGAATGTCACACCGTAGTATGTCAGCCTACGTCACACCGTAATATGTCAGCCTACACAGCTTGTCTGTGTCAGCCCCCGAATGGGTGATTCACACAACCACAACAGGTTACAGCCTTCATTTTGCCAGAACACACCTGCTTTTCAACAAAATTATTTTGTTCCTCACGGGCAAAATCCCATTCTTAAGGACTCGTTCACAATTTCAGAATGCTATCAAACGGCTCTCTTGTACGTTCAATAAAACTGAATGATTGGTACAGCTCAATCAATCTGAGCAATGCTTTTTTCCCCATTAGCATCTATTCTTCGCACATGAAATTCCCCTCGTGTTGCCTACCAAGACGTGTGTTACGAATACACAGCCCTTCCATTCGGGCTTGCACTAAGTCCAAGGACTTTCTATCTGTGTTTGGAGGTGGGGCTTGTGCCGCTGAAAAAAGCGGGTCTCAAGATTCTGACATACATAAAAGATTGGCTGATTATAGCTGATTTAAGAGAGAAAGTCTCTACCCGTGTGCTCGCGCACATCACAATGCTCGGTTTCAGAGTCAATGTAATATGACAGCTGTAGCACATATCAACCCTTAAGGGAAATGCGCTCTTCAAAGCTTCATGCTCTAGCTTACAAGTGGCAAATGTGTTTGAAGAGTGGTGCGAGAGGCACCAGCTACTTTTATATCAGTGCTCAGTTGCTGATATTTTGAGCTTCTTGCAGGACCTTATCGATGATGGAAGATCCTTTTCTATGGTTAAGGTCTACTAAGGTGCCGGTTTTGGTAGCACTACGGTGGGGCAACACCCCCTTATCCATAGATTTATGAAGGGTGCTCGCTACTTCTTACCAGTCACCAGAAGTGTAGTCCCAGAATGGGACCTCTCCATGGTGCTGGAAGTGCTGTCTTTACAGCCTTTCAAAGCCCTGGATGATATCTATTTTAATGTTCTGTCCTTAAAGACAGCTCTGCTTATGGCCTTGGCTTCTGCCAAATGTGTCTGTGATTTGCAGGCACTCTTAGTTCATTCATCGTGCACTTAATTCTCGCTTAATGGGGATAAGGTTCTTAGGACTAACCCAGCCTTCATGCCTAAAAGCTTTCCAGCTTTTACTTGTGGTGGGACCAAGCTCTCTGTTTTTCACCCCCCCCCCCCTTTTTTTTCCTCTGCAGATGCCCTTCAGGTTTACATCGACAGTAACAGCGCTTTTAGAAAGAGCGACCAGCTCTTTATTTCTTCCGAACACAGGGAATCCAATTTTCAAGCAACACTTCTCTCATCTCTTTGCCATATAAATCTAAGGGAGTGCAGCCCCCAGGGGGCCTCAGAGCTCACTCCAATAGAGGCTTGGCTGCTTCTTGGGATTAGAGGGGTTTCCTTTTAGGACATTTGTGACACTGCAAGCTGAACCTTTCCACATACCTTTGTCAGGTACTACTGGCTTGATGTTAGACAGACCCCAGCAGCTGATGCCGTCTTAGGTGTGGGCCTTTTGTAGCCTTGGGCTACTAGGCCCGCGCTCCTTTTAACCCTACTGCCCCGCCCAGTTTATGCATGTTATCAAGTATGTTAGCTTGTACCCTTTCCCAACACCAAAATTGTTTAAATTTACATATATACATCAACATGTATTTTTTTACATGCAGCCCACATGTTGGGTTGGGTACTAGCATGCATGTTACCACATGTCATGCTTTTCATCGCTGGGTTTTCCTTTACCTTTACTTTTTGTGAGGTCTACTACTCGGTGACATGCCTGCATCGCCTTGGTGGCCGTCCTTTGGCTTACAGGGCCTCACTATGAGCGAAACTGGGGAGCTGTACATATCTCCCATAGGTGGATCTAGAACATGAGATGATGAAAGAGAACCAAATGTTACTAGAACTAAAGGATTTGCCCACATCACCTATATCGTGCCCATTTTACATTTACTGCAAAGATTTTGCATTGTTTATAAAATATTACATAAACATATAAGGTATTGAATGGTCCTGCAGCACAGTGTGCAAACTTTTGGTCTAATAGGATCCCCATGCATACTTTAGGGAAAAAGGTGTAGATTATTTGTTGGTACCTCAAATAACAAACCTCAAAGATTAAACATGGGGCAGAGCTTTTTCTTACATTCGACCACATCACCTCTATTGTGTCTATTGTATACTACATAAACATCTAAGGTACTGAATGGTCCTGAGACACAGTATGTCTGTGTATAGCCTGTAGTCATAACTATAGCAGTTAACTTTCAACCTCATTTGTGATGAAACCATAGTGATCTGGTGAGCTGCTTATCTCTTAACTGTCCACATAAGTGGGATGGAGATAAGGGTTACATAAATCATCCAAACCACAATGATGCTAAATGTTTAAGTGATGAGTCAGTTACAGCACCTTTTCCTTTTACTCAGTCTTCTGTGTAGAGGATGGGTGTGGTTATAACATCAGCAAAGTTTGGTACTTCCAAACTTTGGTACTACCTCTGAAGTTAGATTTCACAAAAAGAGAGGGAGAGAAAGAGAAAGAGAGAGAGTGTGTGTGAGAGAGAAAGGGAGTTCTGTGAATTGTTCTGTGGAAAAAATGAGAATACAAGTCATCTTTGGGATCTGGATGTTCACAGGAGGTGCCGTGGGTAGGTTTCCTCTGAAATTACTTAAAACAGTTAATGCCTCATGGAATGAACAAGATAAAAAATATGCATTGATCCGCTTGTTTGGGCAAAAAAAAGTAAATATGTATAATAGCTCATAATATCATAACAAATATCATGTATTTATATTGCATAGTAATATATATAATGTTCATCAAAATAACTGCAAGTGGTTTTTAGGTGGCTCTGTGATATGGTGTGATGATTAAATAAGAAATCTTTAAATTTTCTCCAGGTTTGCTGTTCATGGATCCTGTTGTCTGTAGATTTAAAGAGATTAATCAGTGTTATGTAGCTCTGGGACAACGACTGCACTTGCAATTGATTAAGGAGGATTCATTTGGTGTACTACTGAGCAGCAATACATCAAGCAATCATTTAATTTTTAAATATAAAAAAAAACAAAGTAACGCATCACAAATATATTTCCCAAGATGGCAATTTGTGAATAACAATAAAACTCTGATGCTAAACAGTGCAGAAATGTATGACTCTGGAGAATACACTCTTGTCATCAAAGATGCAGATGATAATGTTAAAACGTTCTATATTCTCCAGCTGAATGTTGAAGGTAGGACAACCACCAGTTCTAATCACATCACACAGCACACTACAACATTGGCAGGTTATTTGACAATTGTGCTGTATAAAACTTTTCATTTAATGATCTAACAATTTATGACTACAATACAGACAGATTCTTTTAGTTTGTGATATTCACATGCCACATCCAATCAGCATAATCAGGACCACCTTCTACAGTTTTAACTTAATCTTGAGGTGTTTCTCATTTGTTCTTTGCTATTGGTTTATAAATGTGTTTAGCACTTACGGGCCACTGTAAGAATTCATCCTGATGTGTGTATCTTTAATCTACAGCCGAGGTGTCCTCAGTGAAAGTGTCATACAGCTGCTTGTCCCCTGGGATAAGGAAAACGTACTGTTCTGCTGATGGTGACAACCTTCGCTTTCGCTTGTCTACTGATTTAAACCCTGTTATTCAACTCGAGGCTGGGAACAGCACTTTCCTGTTGGACCAAAACCAAGGAAACGTCACCTGCCATGTAGAAAATCATGTCAGTAGGGCAGAAAATTCTGCAGAAATCCACCCCTGTCTTGGTGAGTCTTGGTAAATACTTTAGATCTAAGAACAAACGCAACAATCTTTTATATTATTCTCAAGAACACAGTAGCATTATGGAAAAAATAACAATAGGAAAAGATAATGCAAGAGATTGTAAAAACAAATTGTGCTTATTAAAATTTAAGGTAAAAAAAAACCATTATCACTGGAAATGCATTGTCCATAATTGCATAAATACATTATAATACACATTAATTTGGAATAAACAGTGTTTAAATCAGGTACATAGACAGATATGAATAGAAAGCAAACTGATCAACTTGAATAGACTGAATGAGACACAACAGGACATTGCATGTCAGTTGCAAGTCAAACATGCATTTCTAGCATTGCAAATATCGAACCCATCATTTTATTTTATTCTTCAGCATAACCTTGATTTCAGTAATGTGCTACAAACCCTAGACAATTCACTTAATATAACTTTTTTCACACAGTCTACAACAGATAAGTCCCTCAGTTCCTGCAGTTCCCCGATGTCCTTAAATGTATGAAATGGAGAATTTGTTTTATAGTAGACAGACAGACTTCTGTGTAAATGGAGAGTGGGATACTAATATCAGGTGATCAAAATAAAGACATGGATTTGGAACATTTCAGTATTGTGATAAAAGAAGTGAAAGGGTTTTGCCTTAACAAGTGCAATTTGTGAAGAAGGCAGAAAAAAACAACGGGTAAGTGCAAAAATTTGGAATCTTGGTTTAATTCAAACTCTCTTCATTTCTTTTTTTAGGTTTCAGTGTGTTTGTGTCTGTGTGGCTTTTTGAAGTCGTCATCCTGCTGTCACTGTTACTGGGAGCATTTTATATCTATACTAGAATCTACAGGAAACGGAGAACATCTGGGAGTAAGACCTTAGTTTTTACAAGCTTAGAAAATAAGCACAAAATCCCATATTGAAGTTTACACCATTCTGTTAAAATGTTCATCAAGAACTTCAAATGTCTAAAGCTTCCATGGGGTTGTCATTGTAATGATTGCATGAGTGTCATTTCCTTCCACAGATCAGGAGGCTCTGTAAACTTGGATCAGGAACAGTAGGAGCAGTTCAGTGTTGCTCTCCTCCAGACCAGTCATCTACATGAAACGACAGAAAAGTATAAGCATCAACCACATATGGTTTACGTGGAACAAAATTTCAGCTATGCTTGTCCCAAAATTAAACAGATTATTGGAGGTCCTTGGAGCTTCATGGTACATTGTTTCATTCATGCTTTGTTATTCAAATAAAGATAATGTGATGAATTAATGCTGCTGTTACAATTCCAACAATGTTTTTGTGGAAATTGTGTTTCTTGTTGAGACAAGTTTGAATTGAAGCCTCTTCTGACCACATTTTATATTGTTTTCTCCATTCAACTGTCCTTCTACCTGTAACTTTGTATAAATGGTTTGAGTTTACGAGATCAGTCCAGAAGAAGGTTCCTTTCATGGTGGGAGGAAAAGCAGCATAGTTTTGCTGGCACTTCACCAAACTCATTGTGGAAATTAAACATAAAAAGTTGTTTACAAATGTAGTAGGTTAATTTTATATTTTACAGTGTCCTCAAGAATAATTTTAGGAGACAGATTTTTAATATAATGTACCTGTAGGGTTTTGCATTCTTGATATGTCAAGGGAATTGACTTACAATCTACATGTTTAATGGAAAATATATCATGGTGTGTTTAAAAGGGGTTACATAATGAAGGAATTTACCAATACGGCCATTAAGGTCCAGGCATTAAAAATATATATGGGGATATTAAAAAATATCTCCTCAGAAGATTCAATTCAGTTAATTTTTGTATGTAGAGCACTTTTAACAACAGACATTGTCTTAAAGCACATACACAACGATAAAGCAGTTAAATAAAAAAAGAGTGTATAAGTTATAAATGTAAGTTAATCCTTAACGAGTGAGGCAGTGTTGACTGGGGCAAGGAAAATCTCCATGATATAGCATTGTAAAGAGCTTGAGAGGAACCAGACTCAAAAGGGACACCGTCCTCATCTGGGTGGCACCGAAGGTCCATTCATTACAGGTCCATCATTGTTGAAATGTGCAGTGATATGTGCATAAATACAAAATTGTTCATGCACCCTGTGGTCATGAGCCATTGTAGTAGACTTTTGCTATTAATTACAGTTCAAATCCATCCTCAACGTTCATGAGTTGCTGAGTAATTTAATGGATAGATGAGGAAAAACCATCTCTAGATGCCCAGAGTGGTCTCCAACTGAAGAGAGCTCCAGAGGTAGGATGTCGCAGTGAATTGGGCAGGAACACTGGTCACTGTTACCTCAAGAGAATGTTTAACTTGACACACAGAGAGAGAGAGAGAGAGAGAGAGAGAGAGAGAGATTCATGTTTTAAAAAGTCTTCTATTCGTGGAAAAATTGCTCATGACATATATTTATATCACTGAATCTGGCAAAGAAAAACATAAACAAAGGGGCATTAATTAAACCATAATACATAACTCAAAGTTCTTTAGTTGCTGAGTAATTTAATGGATGGATGAGGTGAAACCATCTCTAGATGGTCTAGATCTCTAGAGTAATGTCCACTGGTCACTGGTACATCAAGAGCATGTTTAACTGAAGGGGCAATAATTACACCATAAAACATAACTAGTTATTCACATTTTCCATTATATTAAAAAAGCATTAGAAGCAGTGGAAAATTCACTATAACAGAACTAAAAATGTAAAAGTAATGAAATTTTTTTGAGGGGAAGTGAACCCAATTCGTAGGACTTCATAGTATCGTAGGTGGCATGTAAAAATCATTCAAAATGTGAAATCTCTGATCGAACAAATGACATACACAAATGAATTTCTATGGCTGTTAACATAGTGTCATTTATACCTGTTGGGTTCAGTAGATTTTCGGCTGGATACTGAATACTTCCACCTTTAATTGAGGCAGATTTATCAATACTTTCACTTTGGAATCATTCCTCAGTACTTTTGTTTAACCCACGCATGTGTATTAAACCTAAATTAAACAATGTTACATATATATAATCCCAACTCATACTTGCTGCACACTGTTTTAACAGATAGCAGATTGTGTCTGTGTTGAGATCAAAATAATTACTATACAGTAAATGGTCACGTGGCTATACATGAGACGTTTTTGGAGTGTCGAAGGGTAAAATAGGTGCAATACATTCAAGTAGTAGTGATAAACAAACATAAATAACAGCTGTATGAATAAAGCAGTGTAACAGGGTGCAAAATAATAAATCTGTCTGTCATGTTTCGATATCAAAGGACATTGTTGCTCATTTTTAATCTTCTTATAGCTTAAAAAAAATGGAGGATTGGTCTTATTTTTGGATCTGCCATGTGCTGACTTTGACTGTTTAGTACTAAATGACAACTTGAACATTCCTATGAAGCAATTCACCAACCTGCCACCAGAGGGTGTGATCTTCCAAATTCTTCAACTCAGCTTCTGTGTTATGCTCAATTCATTAAATCTGCTTTATCACATCACCCGTTGTTGATTATTTATCCGAAACACTCTGAATCTGACCAGGATTAGAGAATTAAAAGTTGAATTTAACATAAAATATAAAAGTGCAAATTAACCACTTCCCAGATCAAACCTATTAGAATATTGTTGACACTTAATAGAGAAGAACATGTCAGTTTTCAGTCAGTGGCATTAAATGATCTTCAGATACATTAAGCAAAATTAGTTTTTACCAATTCTAGCATTCTGTCCATCTCGTAGGGAAATAAAACAGAAAGTGGCTGCTGCATAAATGTGATCTTACTTCCTCTTTTTTCTTTGCAAAGGAGAAAATTAAAACATTTACCTACAAATTCACACTGTATGTACAGATAAAGCTCTGTGTGTGTGTGTGTGTGTGTGTGTGTGTGTGTGTGTGTGTGTGTGTGTGTGTGTGCGTGTGTGTGTGTGTGTTTGTACTGTAAAAATCTACAGCAAGTGAAAAGTTTCAGGAAGAACAGCACTGTGTTCATTTCCCTTCAGTTCTTCTGTGGGCTACTGGTTGTTTGTACTTCTCTTCTCTGGACTAATTCTCTTCTCTGGACTAATTCTCTTCTCTGGACTAATTCTCTACTCTGAGGGAAAAAATGCAGGCCATGGTTGGAATGCTGATGATGTTCATAGGAGCTGCCTCGGGTAGGTTTCCTCCAGGAAAATACCGGTAATTTAATTATGCTAAAAATCTTACTGTTCTCAAGAAAAACTTACTGTACTGCACTACAGTTTGTAATATTTTGCAGAAACACACTTTGTGGGAACAGTTTAGATAAAATTGGACAGACTGGACAACATTCTTTAACTTTTCCCATGAACATTAATATAATTGAGCAACACACAGCCAGTGAACCTTCTCCTGTGTATCTGCAGCTTTCTGGACATTTTGGTGATCTTTAGTTCAATATAAATACAGTGTGTTCTCATGATGAGCTCTCAGTGTCATATTGGTGTAGTTTATTATAGAAATGTCATATTTTATCCATTTAATATTCAGAGTTTAGTCCTAAAAATATTTTCTAATTAAGTAACGCTATAAATAAACACTTTCATACTATGTGTAAACATGTTTTTTCTGAAGTATTTCTTTTTGTTGTTTTCTAAATGTAATATTAGTAACTCAATACATCTTATTTGCACTTGGATTTTTAAATAAATTATGAAAATAATCCACTTTAATTAAACTCTGTCTTCATTGTAGCAGATTATTCAGTGTAAACACAAAACGACATGTTATTAATTTATTGAAAGTGTTTAAAGTATATGAAATATAAATGAACTCCAGCTCTGGTGTAATAATGGAGTTAAAGTGGATCAGAAGTGTTTTTCATTATTAACAAAATGCTATTGATTTGTTTCACTTTCTCTGTAGGTTTGCTGTTTCAGGATCCTGTTGTCTGTAAATTTAATAAGAGTGATCAGTGTTATGTAGCTCTGGGAGAACCACTTCACCTGCAAATACCTCCAGCAGATGGGTTTAACCTACACATGAGAGACAAGACATCTGCCAATCGTATAATTATAAGATTTAGAAAAAACAAACCTGTCTATTTAGAAAATCACACCAGATGGCAGTTTGTTAAAGAGAATAATACTATGATACTAACCAGTGCAGAGAGAAGCGACTCTGGAACATACAGTTTAGAAACCTTTGATGCAGGAGGAACTTTAACAGGCAGATACACTCTCCAGCTACACACTGAAGGTAGAACCACACACACTCTAATCGCAAAATACACATTATTTCATAAATATAACAATCATAAACATTCATGTTGTATTTTTAATAAGACTTTTACCTGAAATCAACATCAACACATTTTTCTGGAACTTTCATGCAGCAGGATATTTTTTGTTATAGCTTTTATAACTAGTCATTCTCTCTCTCTCTCTCTCTCTCTCTCTCTCTCTCTCTCTCTCTCTCTCTCTCTCTCTCTCTCTCTCTCACACACACACACACACACACAAACACACACACACACACACACACACAATAACAAGCAGTGATAACAAGCAGTTTGCAGATGGTCAAATATTGGATAAAAAAAAAAACATGTTTTAAATAGCAAATTGTTATGGTATAAGAGAAAAATATACACTTTAGAGAGTAATATTGTAGGTAAATAATTAACATTGTAGTGCTCGTAGTAACTCTGTTTTAACACCTCCTAATGATTGAACTTTGTTTTTCTATAACAGCATGCCAAGTGTTCATTTCTTTACATGAATCCAACTATTAAATATTACAATACATTCTTGTTAAATGTAAAAATAATTTCATGAACCATGTGTTTAATCAAATTCTCCTTCAGTTGTGTGGAAATTCAGCCAAAAGTCAAGTCATGATAATCTTTTTAGTAATTCTGTGACATTAAATCAGGAAGAAACCATAATTATATCTATATTCAACAGATCAAAATTAAGATACGATCTCATATTACAAAATCGTATTATTCATCCCAGAGGAAAAATCATGTTACTATTATTTGTAAGAAATGCTGGAGGAAAGCAGAAGTGAGGAATTTATGAAGCAGAGCTCTTTTAATAACAATTCTTTTATTTCTGGAATCTGTAACTTGCAGCTCAGGTGTCCTCAGTCAGTGTGTGGTACAAATGCTTGGCCTCTGAGGACATTACAGTGCACTGTTCTGCTGAAGGAGACGACCTCACCTACAGCTGGACTTCTGATTTCAACACTCTCTCTCAACTGGAGAACGGGACCAGCACACTCACACTGAATAAAGGGCAACATGGAAACGTCACCTGCTACGTAAAAAATCACGTCAGCCAAAGTCACAATTCTACTGTACTGCAGCCATGTCCAGGTGAGTCTGTCTTTTATTAACAATCAGTTAAGCAATAACAACAACGATGATGCAACAGTGTTTAGTGTAAATGTTCATGCTTTGTGAAGAAAAAAATGCCATGCTTGTCATTAGAGTATGTTCTAGTCATACGTCATTGATGTGCACTTTCATAACCCACAACATGCCGACCATCAGTGTCTCAACAAGCAACAACTTCACAAGCTTTGGTACGATTCCCTCAGTAGTCAACAAAACGATTAACCCGACCCATAATACTATCTAAGAGTTTCTACCGAAGTAAATAGTTAAGAACATGGAAATGCAGCATGATTATTTCAAAAGAGGAACTACAACTGTATGTATATATATATACATATGGCTCACATCCTTATCATTTTCATACATCTAAGCAGAAATGAGTTCAGGGCCTTGCTCAGTGGCCCAGAACTGGCAACTTGGTGTGGCTGGGATTTGATCTCCTGACCTTTGGAGCTTAATTTAAATGCCTTAACCACTAACCTACCACCTCCCTATATAAATAAAGACAAATAAATAAAAGTAAAAAATAAATGTAAAAATTACCCCACACTGGTAGGAGATCTTACATCTTACCACAAACATTAAAGCACCTGAGATTCATAAAATCGAATCTAATCTAATCTAATCTAATCTAATCTAATCTAATCTAATCTAATCTAATTTAATCTTTTCATCCAGACCGTGCAACAGGTAGTAGATAATGGACACTCCCACCTGCATGTTTTTCATCTTCTCTAGTAGCAGAAGATGTTGGATGCTATAAACAGCTGCCATCAGGAGAAGTGCACAGTGCCATCAGGAGAATGCACTTCAATGCTCGAATCAAATGTCTGAATCCTAATCAAGCATGCTGTTCTCAGTTCTTTACCTGTTTACAGTTTTTCACCTCAGATCGCCTCAGTTTTAAGAACATTAATGCAGATGTATGTTGATTTGTTCTAACCTTTGAATCCAAAGTGCAGTTCATAAGTGAAAATTCATCCATTCTAATGTATCGAGTAAAACATGAAATCATACACAATCATCATCATCATCATCATCATCATCAGAAACTATAATAAAAATTGGACAGACTGGACAACATTCTTTAGCTTTTCCAATTAAAATTAATAAAATTGAGCAACACACAGCCAGTGAACCTTCTCCTGTATATCTGCAGCTTTCTGGACATTTTAGTGATCTTTAGTTGAATATAAATACAGTGTGTTCTCATGATGAGCTCTCAGTGTCATATTGGTGTAGTTTATTATAGAAATGTCATATTTTAGCATTTCAAATTCAGGGTTTAGTCCTAAAAATATTTTCTAATTAAGTAATGCTATAAATAAACAGTTACTTTCATACTATGTGTAAACGTGGTTTTGTTTTATAAATGTAATATTAATAACTCAAACTAGCTTGTTTGCACCTGGTCTTCATTGTAGCAGATTATTCAGTGTAAACACAAAATGTCATGTTATTAATTGATTGAAAGTGTTTAAAGTATATGAAATATAAATGAACTCCAGCTCTGGTGTAATAATGGAGTTAAAGTGGATCAGAAGTGTTTTTCATTATTAACAAAATGCTATTGATTTTTTTCACTTTCTCTGTAGGTTTGCTGTTTCAGGATCCTGTTGTCTGTAAATTTAATAAGAGTGATCAGTGTTATGCAGCTCTGGGAGAACGACTTCACCTGCAAATACCTCCAGCGATGGGTTTAACCTAAACATGATATACACGACATCTGCCGATCGATGACAGTTTGTTAAAGAGAATAATACTATGATACTAACCAGTGCAGAGAGAAGCGACTCTGGAACATACAGTTTAAACACCATTGATGCAGGAGGAGCTTTAACAGGCAGATACACTCTCCTGCTACACACTGAAGGTAGAACCACACACACTTTAATCACAATCCACAGCACAATACACATTATTTCATAAATATAACAATCATAAACATTCATGTATTTTTTATAAGACTTTTACCTGGAATCCACATCAACACATTTTTCTGGAACTTTCATGTGGCATGTAGTTTTTGTCTTTACCTGGATTATAGCTGTAATAACCAGTCATTCTCTCTCCTCTCTCTCTCTCTCTCTCTCTCTCTCTCTCTCTCTCTCTCTCTCTCAGACACACACACACACACATTAAGACTCCTAAAATAAATGCCTCCTATCTAAACAAAGTAAATTAGAATTTAGTTTATGTTTATTATTATATTTACTCTCAGATTATGTAAAATGTCCACCTCACAATTCTTATACATGAGATGTCTTAATATCAGCGCATTACTATAAATGTAGATTTACAGCCAGAGCTACGTGTGTTCTTCTAAGAAATAAAGATAGAAATTCTCATATTCTAGCATTCAGTCTCACTGTACTATAATGCAATGATATACAGTATAATTTACTTGATGATGCTATTTTGTGACATTACTATGACTGATGATATCAGGCAGAAACCATAATTATATTAAACAAACGAGAGAGTCAATCTGAACCTAGAAATTTAAAGCACTAAACTGCAGTAATGCTGTAAAGGTAAACAGGGTGAGAAACAGGAATGAAAGCACAATGACGCATACTGCTTCCGCACTGACCATAATCTGAAAGACTGACAGACCCAGAGAAAGACATAAAGTTTAGGTTTTAAAGCTGTGCAGCACCGTAGCCAAATTGGTGAACTTGATCCAACAGCTAGGAAACATCCACTCAAAGAAGGATTCCATACCAGCATTTCCCAGTGTTGTTTTTCTTAAGAAATCTGTTAATATGATGATTTGATTTGCTTTTTCTGCAGTGACTTTGTCCACACAGTCTAATAATGGTAAGTTTCTCAGTCCCTCTATTTTCCTGATATTCTTTTATTTCTGTCTATTAATTCTCTCCCTGAGTCTAATGATTTCTTACTGACCAAAAAGATTAGCATAGATTAGATTAGCATTCTTCTTTTAGGTAAAATTCCTGATCAGAGTGTCTTTTAGATGCTATAAAAATAACACAAAAACATTATAAAGCAGATTTAAAGTGCCCCATGTGAATGTGTTTTACTCAGAATACCAACATGACCTCATATAAACTCACTCTCTCTCTCTCTCTCTCTCTCTCTCTCTCTCTCTCTCTCTCTCTCTCTCTCTCTCTCTCTCTTTAAGGTTTTAGGGTGTTTGTGTCTGTGTGGCTCTTTGAAATCATCATCCTGTTGTCACTGTTAGTGGGAGCCTTTTATATCTACACCAGAATCTACATGAAACAGAGAATAATTAAAAGTAAGGCATTCATATACACTAACATGAAAAGGTGCACATGAACAAATCCATAATAAAGCATATATCCAATACATGAAAATAAAAATAATATCACACACGGCTATAAAATGTAATGTCTAAAGCTTCCTTTGTGATATAAATTCAATGATCACCCAAGTATCATTTCCTTCCACAGATCAGGAGAAAAGATGAAGTTGTTAGAAGTTGCTCTCCTCAATGCCAGCAATCATCCACCCTGAACCTCCAGACATGCAAAAGCATAAATGAAAGAAAAGTAACAGAAAAACAGATTTAATTACTCAATGTACTTTTCCTTAATCTTTATTTTAAAAGTTATTTAATGATTCAGTATTTTTCCTTCTTACACACAATTAGTTGGTCAGTTTAAGTGTTTGTCTTTACATGACTAAAGCTGTATAGAGTTATGTATAATTAATAAAATCAAGTGTTAACGTGTCAAGTCTCTGATGGACTTTTTTTCCTGCTTAGAAGTTTGTCTCTTTTACTTCCACTGTTGATTTGGTTGTATAGTGCATAGTGTTAAGTGTTGCTGAATTTAACAGATAATATGATCAATTTCACTATAGTCTATAATTCTTCAGTAGAAGAGGACATTTTTTATATATCCAGCTAGAAAAGTTACATTTAACCCCCATTTCACTCTACAGAGAAGGCAAAAATGTTCCTTATCCCAAGTTGTGGGTCATTGTGTTACTGTAAATAAATTACTGAACAAATTACTAAAAGTCCTGGGTGTCCTGAGTCCGTGTGTCTATTTCTTCTATTCTCTTTAGTCTGTGAGTAATTTATAATAACATTATAATCTTTAAACCTTTCCAACCTTCCAACATGAGCTTCAGGCAGAGAAACAAATCACAGACACTGACTGTCTCTCTCTCTGTCTTTGCAGACTTCATGGTGTTTGTGACCATGTGGCTCTTTGAAATGATCATCCTGCTGTCACTGTTAGTGGGAGTATTTTATACCTACACCAGAATCTACAGGGAAACAGAGAACAACTGAATTTCAGACTTTAATATTACAATACACTTACTATAAAAAATGGTTGCTCTCCTCAACCAATCAGCTCAAACAACATGAACCTCTAGAAAAACTAAACCATTAATAACAGATGGATATTAAATCTGCTTCAAAACACAGCTTTGAGAGTTCTGCAGATTTTGAGTTGTTTCCTTAAATGATTTTCTTTCTTTCTTTTAATGTCTGTTCAAAAAACATACATCAAGAGCATGTTTAACTGAAGGGGCAGAAATTCAACCATGAAACATAACTAGTTATTCACATTTTCCATTATATAAAAAAACACTAGGATCAGTGAGAAATTCACTATAACAGAATAAAAAATAAAAAATTCCACCTTTAATTGATCCTTTTATCCACCTTTTGTTTTGCCCATACATGTGTCTTAAACCTAAAATAAAGAATATTACATATATAATTCCACCTGGTTCTTGCTGCACACTGTTTTTATAGATATCACAGACAGTCTGTGTTGAGAACAAAGTAATTACTATAAATGGTCACGTGGCCATACATGAGTTGTTGATCATTTTAAATCATTTTAACAACTTACATTTTAAGATTTATTTAAATTACTGATCATTTTAACATTCAATTTCTTTCTTTTTCCGCAGAGGATTTAGAAATAGAGGATTTTTTTTACCGTCTAGAGAATAAAGCAATAAAGCAATGTATCAGAGTACAAAATAATAAATATGTCTTTCCTGTTTTGATATTAAAGGACATAATTGCTGATTTTGAAACTTCTTATAGCTTAATAATAGATGGAGGATGATTGGTGTCATTTTTGGATCTGCCATGTGCTGATTACTTTTACAGTTTTTCTCAAATGCTAAAACACATTTCACAAACGTTTCCTCCATGTTCCCCAATGTCTAAACACAACACTCTTTTCTAAAGCTACATAAACACAACCACACCTTCTCACTTCAAAATTCAAACTTTCACACCAAAAGAGCAGCTCGAAGCTTTCAAAAATGTAAACACTATACACATCATTACACACTACAGCAAAACAATTGAAAACACAATGCTCAATTTGTGAGAAGGTTTTTTGTTTTATAACTGCCAATGCATATTTTTTAAACTTTACAGTAATGGATGTTCTTAGATCTCTGCAGAGGATTAGGCATTTAGATTTGAGAGTTTCATATGAAGAGTATAAATCTATAGTAAATTCTGCATGTACACTACTGTAACACAACTCAATGCAAAAACAGAATCTATTGCACACAACAGTACTCTTGAAAACATCATCAGGGTGTGAAGTTTTTTTATTTACTTTATTCACACCACACACACACACACCACAATCACTGTGCGGCATCATGTCGCTGAGCTGCATCGGGCCACATCACCTTATCCACATCGCAGGCTATATTGTCTCTTACCAGGCACCGCGGGAAAAACGCCCTGGAATGGCTTCCACTGGGATGTCAACACAGGCCAGCTCCATTGCCCTTTAGGAGATTCTCTCTAGTGTATGATTGTCTGTCATAAACCTTCCATCTCCATGTTGAGAAGAACTCCTCTATAGGGTTTAGGAAAGGGGAGTAGGGTGGCAGACAGATGTTTAAAAAGTGGTTACTGTTGGTGGTGAACCACTCTCTGATTTGGGGTGTTTTGTGGAAGCGTACATTGTCCCAAATGATCACATAAATCTGATGTGCGGGCCCAGGATGGTGTTGTTGGCGGTCCAGGAGGATGTCTTTTAGCTCATCTAGGAAAGTAAGGAGACGTTGGGTGTTGTAAGACCCAAGGACAGCATGCCGGTGGACAAGCCCCTTCAAACCCATGGCCGCACAAAGAGTAATATTACCCCCCCGTTGGCCAGGAACCTCAGTGATGGCTCTTTGGCCAATAATGTTACGGCCTCTTTGCCTTTGTTTCTGCAGGTTGAAGCCAGTCTCATCCAGAAAGAGGTACTCATGAGGTCTGGCCATCGTGTCCAACTGTAATATCCTCTGTGAAAATGTGAAAGTGCACAGGTGTTCAGAACAACAGTCAGTCAGGTAGCACAGTATTGTCCAGAAGTAATGTAGGCCACTGAGCAACACAGTATGTCCACTAACTGTACTGTGAACATGGATGTATACTTACTTGCACATACTCGTAACGTAGGTCTTTGTGTCGCGCAGAGTTGCGCTCAAAGGGAACCCTATAGACCTGTTTCATCCGCATCTTTTGGCACCGAAGAACTCGGTCTATTGTGGCCAAGCTGACATCATCAATGCTCTCAAAGTTGACATTATCGGCAATGACTTTGGAGTCTGATGAGGTTGTTCTCACGAACCATATCCACAATGAGGGTTTCTTGTGCCGCTGTAAATATGGCAACCCTCCCACCTCTATGTGGCATTCTTTCATCTCTAAAGAAAGAAACATGTGTTGTCAGATTTACAATACAGTAACAACTGATTTGAAACCAATAGACTACTTTCACAGGCTTGTAAAATTGTATTGTGACAAAGAAAGCAATAGAGTACAATACCTGTTATTTTGTCTGAATGCCCTGATAATGGTGGCCACGGTGAACCTACTCAGGTTTGGACGGACTCGTAGTCCTGCTTCAGCCATTGTCATGCCATGGACAATGACATGGTCAATGACTGTTGCTCGCATCTCGTCCGTAATGATGGTGCGAGGTTGTCTTGCTCTCCCTCCTAGACCTTCTCCTCTCCCTTGTTGGCCTGCTCCTCTTCCTCCTCTGATTTGAACTCCTCTTCCTCGTTGGCCTGCTCCTCTTTCTCCTCTGATTTGAACTTCTCTTCCTCGTTGGCCTGCTCCTCTTCCTCCACTGATTTAAACTCCTCTTCCTCATTGGCCTGCTCCTCTTCTTCCATGGCCAGCTCTTCTCCCTCTTCTGACTCGAATTCCTCTTCCCCTGACTCTGCCTTCATCCATTGTGTTTGTTTGGAATCTTCAGCAAACTGTGCACTCTGAACTTGCTTTTGTACATGTGGTCACAGCATTAGCAACAAGTGTCTTCAATTTTGAGTCGTTGTGTGTAATGAATGATGCCAGGTGTGTTCATTGTGTTCAAATATTGCTGACTGTGGCAAGAATTTTGCATCACATGAGCTTTAATTTGAGAATATAAGCAGAGTTCTTTTGCAACTTGTGTTTTAGCAAAGAAAAATGTGTTAAGATTTATGAGAACGGAGGATTGTGTTTTGTGAATTGTGTCTTCATGTGAAATGTGTTTATGATATTGGAAAATGATGAGCTAGATTTAGTAAATGTGTTTAGACAACTGCTCATTTGGTTTAGAGGATTGGCTTTTGTGTTTTAGCATTTGAAAAAAACTGTAATAGATGGCAGATTGTGTCTGTGTTGAGATCCATATAATTACTATACAGAAAAAGGTCACGTGGCCATACATGAGAGAATACATGATGTTTTCGGAGTGTCGAAGGGTAAAATAGGTGCAATACATTCAAGTAGTAATGATAGACAAATATAAATAACAGCTGTATGAATAAAGCAGTGTAACAGGCTGACTTTGACTGTTTTTTACTAAATGACAACTTTAACATTCATATGCGGCAATTCACCAACCTGCCACCAGAGGGTGTGATCCTCCAAATTCTTGAACTCAGCTTCTGTGTTATGCTCATTTCTTGTCTAGGGGCTATAAAATGCTGACTCACATAAGGACCATTTTCAAATCTTTGCTGGTAATTTAAGTACTGAGCTCTCGGACTGTTTTGTCTATTTTTTCAGTCTGATTGCTTCATGTTTTTATTTTTTAGAATTTTGAAATATTTATTTTTTTAATAAACGATTAATCCTCTATTCTGCTGATGCTGGAGATGATGTGTTTGGGTGGTGCCGTTGTGGCTACAGTGAAAGGAGACGTGTTGAATTGTGTTCACTGGGTTTCTTGCTTTAGTAATGAAATTTATTCTCTCTGCATGAGTTTCCTGTCTGTGATGCAGCTCTCTGTTATTCTGCGTTTCTTTAAATTATTAATGGTTTCTGTAGCCGTGGCATCATAATGATGGTAATAAGAGGTGGATTGGTTTATGTAGGACATCACTGAAAGCCTATGTGTGAAATGCACGCCCCACCACTGAGGTTCACCAAATCTAAAAATGTGTCTGAGAACAGGAAATTTACCAACTGCATAATGATTTAAATAGCAGTGAGCCATCATTATAACCAGAAACAGAGCTCCAGAGCTCCTCACCTGAAATGCCCAAGTTTCACAACCTCTTCTTGAGCATCTACTATAACATCTTTTGGACAATATACAACATTAAATGTAATGTAATTCCCATTAAATCTGCTTTATCACATCACCCGTTGTTGATTATTTATCCGAAACACTCTGACCAGGATTATAGAATAAAAAAGTTGAATTTACAGTTTTTTCTGAATGCTTAAGCGCTAATCGTGATTCTTGTAGCACAATTTCTAAAACTATTAATACGTATAGCAAAACCACTCACTGAGTTTGCAAAACTAAAAGCACAAACACTGCTTTGCACTCAGTTTGCAATTTTGTAACACACACTTTGCAAAACTGTAGGCACAATTCACTGCACAACACTCAATTACCAAATTTCCAACACACTCCTTTGCAAAATTATACACATGTATGGCTATCATTAACACTATTTTGCCAACTGTCCGGCACACTTTCACATGTGAAAACTGTTTTAGATAATTAGTTCACTTTGCAATCAGCCTAAGCACTATAAATAAGCCACAGGTAAGCTGTCTGTGTGGAGTACAATGGAAGGAGCAGTAAGAGTGAGAAGAGTGAGAATCAGAGGAGGCCGAGGAGGCCGAGGGAGAGGACGTGGAGGTGAAGAAGTTGGAGGAAGAGGACGTGGAGGTGAAGAAGCGAGAGGGTTAGAGGAAGTTAGAGGAAGAGGACAAGGAGGAGCAAGAAGAGGCCGAGGAGGCCGAGGGAGAGGACGTGGAGGTGAAGAAGCGAGAGGGTTAGAGGAAGTTAGAGGAAGAGGACAAGGAGGAGCAAGAAGAGGCCGAGGAGGCCGAGGGAGAGGACGTGGAGGTGAAGAAGCGAGAGGGTTAGAGGAAGTTAGAGGAAGAGGACAATGAGGAGCAAGAAGAGGACAAGGAGGGGAAAGAGGAAGGGTAAGAAGAGTAAGAAATAGAATAACTGATGACATCAGAGCTACAATAGTGGACCATGTCATCAACCATGGGATGACCCTGAGGGAAGCTGGCCAACGGGTTCAGCCTAATTTGAGCCGCTACACTGTGGCAAGCATCATTAGGACATTTCGAAATGAGAATCGGTAAGTACTTGGTAGCACTGCCATACTCTAATGAGAAACACAACAGTACCATACATGCAAAAATACTGAAATTGTTACTTTACAGAATTGCTAGACGTCCAGATGTTGGGGGCAGAGGAAGAATGTTCACTCCAGAGCAAGAGACCCATATAGTGAACATGGTGATTGCCAATAATGCAATAA